>JARHVA010003349.1:0-30000 GCA_037957365.1 Torreya grandis | reverse complement strand
AGGTGGCCATAGAAGGGGAAAGTAGGTAGGTGGAATCCAAGTCGAATGAGTCTTCTACCAATAGGTATGTCTTGATGTAATATACACCAAGCAAAGTGAGAAAGCTTTGACTCCACACAAGCCCCCCAAATAGTGTTGAAGTGAAAGCTCCACATTTTAATAGATGAGTGTAGCCCCCTAAAGATATCAACTTTGTCAGCCATGGGCAAATATGGGTGAGCCAAGCATAGCCCAACCAAGGAATGTGGTTATAGAAATGGATCTCAACATACCATTTCTAGTGTTTCCACTATGGCCAAGTAAAATGTGTCAAGACACTGTAAGGTATTATCCACATCGATTTCATCTTCAATGAGGGTAAATGAGTCATCTAAAAAATGACCATTAAGCAATTTTATATCTTTGTATGGATTAGCTACATCAGGAGGGAGATAAATTACCTAAACAAGGCCACTATCTTGGGCATTGCTAATAAGAAATCCAAATCCCTTAACTGCAGTAATGTAAGAGGTTAGAGCCAGAGGGAACCATTGGTGAATAGAATAGAATAAGCTAATCTTTTTAAAGGTAATTCCATTAGTGGAGAGGATAGCTAAGGCATTAGAGAAGAGCATCTAAATAGTTTGAATGAAGATGGGCCCGAAACCTAGAGCTCAAAGCATAGCTAAGATAAAAGGCCATTCTATTCGATCATAAGATTTTTCAAAGTCAATTTTGATGAACATAGCTTTTTTCTTAGACCATCTAGCCCCATCTATCCCTTCCCATGTGGTAATGATGTTGTCCAGGATATACCAACTTCTAATAAAGCTCATTTGTTCTGGATGCACAATGAGAGGTACCATATTATGCATATATATTACCAAAGCCTTGGCAATAATTTTATAGGAAACATTCAAGAGGGTGATGGGATGCCAGTTTTAGATCAACTCAGGGTCTCCTTGCCTAGGTATGAATTTTATGTTTCATTTATTTATATTTTTACCTAGTAATTGCATGTAAAAATCTTCTTGATATACCTTATATAAATTATTTCTCACAAGATCCCAAAGATTTTTGTATAATTCAAAGTGGAAGCCATCAATGTCAGGGGATTGGTCATTAGCCATGGGAGACACTTCTTCATGAAAATCATCAATAGTGTGGGGCCTATTGCAAGTCACTCATTGGGTAGGAGTGAGTTTACACGGCACCACTGAAAGGCACTATTAAAGGGAAGATTCATGCTCAGTCACAGATGCTTGAGCTTTGAACATTTGTTGATAATGGAAAAAAAATCTTGCATAATCTATGGAGTCTATAGAGTTTGTTCCCAACCTCAGTAATGAATTGAATTTGTTTCTTTCAGTTTTTGGCTTGCAATAATTGAAATAACTGCTTCAAAGTTTTGTCCCCTATTTTAAGCCAATGAATCATGAATTTGACTTGGGCTCCCTAGGCATTGTAGTTGTCTACAATTTGAATGTGGTACCTTAAGAATGCAACTCTTACCTATATTATCTCATTAAATGGATATTTTTATAGAGCTGAGCCTTATAGCTCAGTCTTGAGGTAGTAGTAGAGTAGGAGTGTCTACAAATTTTTTCAAGTTGGTGGCCATAAATTCATAGATATTGGGAGGTCCTTTTGATGGCATCATCCCACCAAAGAATCCAACCATATTCTTGGGAAAGACATGGATATAAATTCTAAAATCTCCTAACATGTGCCACCATGGGCCCATACTCAAAAAAGGAGGTCTTAAGGAAGAATTACATTTTGTGGACTTTGGGTTTCATGAACTGCCATGTCACATGAAACTAAATGGGGTAGTGATCAGAAAGCCAAAATCTAGCAACACCTACACTGGAGGAAAAAATCTATTATCAAGGGAGAAGTACAATTGGATGGATATCATTTCCCTATCTAAATGCTTTAGAAATAGAGTCAACCCTTCCCTAAAATTACTCTAAGTGTACCAAACTCCATCTACAGGTCTACAGGTTAAATTGGGGTCATAAAGGCCCCATGTAGTGTATATGTAAAACTATGCCTCCCTTTCACTAGGTGCCCACCTCATAGGAAAGTGACCTAATTTCTCCTTCGGAGATGCCACCATATTAAATTCACCACATAATAACCAATGGGCATCGGGGAGATCATCCACTATCCGTCACCATAAGTGGAAACACTCCAAAGTGTCATTTTAGGCATAAATATTAATAAATCCAAAAGAGTGGTTTTCAATGCTAAAATAGACCAAATTAATCGATTAGTGGGGTCCACACCAGATTGCACTAAGTGTGGATGCCACCTTGGAGAAATGAATGTGATCACCACTATACATCCTATAGAATGGTTTCTATGAATAATTATACTATCATGCCATATGGAATTTTTAACAACCATCAATTAAAAATATGCCACCTTGACTTCTTACAAATAGAGAATATCCATCTTGGGAAACTTCCTTCTAAAATAATACATAACAAACTTGCATTTTGGATTTGTGAGACCCTAAGAATCCCATGAAATGTAATTATTATAAGAAGGGTGTTGAGGGACATGTCCTTTAAATCCAACCCTTCTAGGGAATCATACTGATTCTATATAAAGTATTCATTATTGACATTCAAGAACTCATATTGTTTCCTTAAGTCAGGTCATTTAATAACACTCCTTCCTTTGCCTCATCGATCCTATGAGGAGGGATACAAGTGCGCTTGGGCATATCCCACCAATCAAGAAGTGGAAGAGTGGATGGTTATGAGTCTAAATAATTGGGCATAGAGACCTCAACACCTTGCGATAAAAAGTTAGTATCTAGAGGAGTGTTGAACACCTTGGGCTTTTTTGGCAATTTTAGCACTACAACAGATGAGGGCTCTTTTCCAATATGAGCATACTCTGATGGGCCATTTATTGAAGATGGATTGCCTCCTTTGGAAGTAGAAGTTGATTTTGTGGCTTTGGTACAAGTGTTCTTCTTCCCAACCATAGTCTAACCATCCTCAATTGGTTCTTGCTAGCTTCATGAGAGGTATTGTAGGGAGAGGTTGTATGGCTAGATACATTATTATGAGCCAACTAAAGGGGATAATCTTGTATCTTATAGTTTATGGCTTGGTAGTAGAAGCATGTGTTAGGAAAGTTGATATATAAGACTTACTGAGAGTACCTTACATCCCCAACCTGGATTCTCACAAACTCCTTGAGGTCCTGAGAGAGGTATACTTCAACATAGACCCTTTTTGTAGTCTACTAGATTAGAACAAAAAAAATTCATGAAAAACCACATGGAATATGGAGGATTTTATCTGGTGAATAAAATTTCATCATGGGAGTGGGAGGCCTATAAATTCAACCCAAATTAGTACTTTAATATTGGAGTGCTCCTAGACCATAAAGTCTCATGTCTACAGGAGAGAACCATAAATTATTTCCTAACATACCAAGTGGAAAACTTATGGATGATTCCTATGGCATGAGATGGGTTTAAAAAATGGAAGAGAAAGAAACCCTTATTCATGCTCTAGATGTTCTCCAACTTAATGTGATGAGATGCCCAATGAGTTTGAACCCAAGATCATAATATACTTTTAGAGGGAATTCTCTTGACAAAATATCTTATTAAACAAAATCCATCTAACCATTGACATGTAGAATTAAATTTAGGAATAGGTAATATAACATCAGGTTCTAAATCATTACCTCATGTTATACCTTCAGGACAAACATCCTCAGGTGGTTGTAAGGGGCCATTCCTAGGTGCTCTTCCATTATTCTCCATAGCTAAAACAACTGTGATAGAATGGGGAGAAGACATTATAAGGGTTGGCCTCACCTAAAGGTGAGAAACCTTAAATGATAATAAATGTTAAGTCCCATAGGTGACTAAGGCCATGGTATGACAAAAGGTTGTTCAAGCAAATAACTAAGGGCTAACTCAATGGCGTGCATGGAAAAAACCCTAGCAGAGCAAAAAAAATGTAGACAAACATCATACAAGTTCTATATAATTTAAATCCACCCTGATAAGTAGGGTACCTAAACCTTATAAATGTAAGTCCACACACCAAAATAGGGTGTTTGATTTGTTGTAGGGCTAGGTTGCTTGGTTTATTGAAGCCTCTCAAGGGAAAGTTTAACAAGATTGGCAAAGAATGCAACATTTTTTCATTAGTGTTGGATTGACATAGAACACATTATTTTTTTAATATTATCGTATCTAATATTTCCTTATTCCTAGGAGTAGTTGTAGGATGTTTTTGGCTTGGCATAGACAACACCATTTTTTAAGAGTTTGGTATGAATTTGAATGTACTTCTTGAATATGAAGTGAAAATTCATTTCTTTACTTATATATTTGTATTATTTTCTCTTTCAAACTTAAATTATGAAATACAAATTTTGGCTTGCCCTAAATTTGATTGTTCATTGTCATTCCAAATTTACATACGCCTTGATATTAATATCAGAGCTATGGAATTAATCAATTATTTTTTTAATTCCTTCTCCAATCTTTATTCTCCACTACCATCTAATATTATTTTTCAAAATTAGTATGATCATATTCAGAACTGCATATCACCTATTGTAGATTATGTGGTTATTCAATATAGTATTTCAGCTAAGAGAATTATGGCATCTCAAGAGATGTGTCAAAGCTTTGAATCTACCACATGCTAACTGATTGCACTTTGAGCAAGGCATTTTACATTCTCTGACTTGTATAAGGCATTAAGATAGAGTAAAATTATAAAATAATGGCATTATAACAACTTTTAATTGTCTATCAACTCTACAAAAATATCATGGAACTATCCAAAGTTAGTGTGCAACACTTCAAAGGTAGCGTGACAGTCTTGAAGGCTGTGCTTCAAATTATCTTTCAACAATTAAATCTAGCAAGACTCCTAAAAATATGTTACTGATCAAATAACATGATAAAGGCACATTCAAGGAGGTACAAGATGATTTGATAATTGTTATAAGACTTAAGTTCATATTTTCTTCCTTCTTTCACATTTTCCAATATTAGAATTCTTTATGCATATAAGCCAAATAATGAGGAGGAAAGGTACTTTAGCATTTTAATTTAAAAAGTAGAACTTTATTTCTTTCAAATTTTATTTTTCAAATTTTGAAAGCATTTAAATTTGAATTAATTTTCTTTAATTGTCTTGAACAATCAACTCTATGTAAATTTGGTAAAAAATAACTAAATTTTATGAATAAAGGAGAACTAAGGAGAGCTACTCTTTACTTATTTGTTTATGTCAAAAAATTTAAATCTAGAAATCAATAAAAACTAAGTATATCATCAAGTATGAGGTTTTCTTATTAAGCTGGTGTTAATGACAAGGCGAATCTTTTTCACATGCCACCTAGGTGCCATGTACCACTTTGCTCTAATGTGCCTTAAAACCTTTTTTACGTATTGTGAGTATATAGAAAGGGAGATTTTTTTACATGTACCAATTGATATGTAAAAATAGCAGCTTATAGAGATATTTGGTATATTAGTTTGATGGTATATAGAAAAGTGGACTAATTGGAGTGATAAGGAACCAATTTGGGGGTTTCAAAAAGTCAAAAGTCAAAACAAAAAAAAGTATTTAATCAAATCATTTATTCACACATTATTGATTGATAAAGACAACTAGTTATAATGGTCACAACAAGTGGATAACACACTCATATTCAATGATCTATGGTTCATTTTTTGTGTCAAGGAGACATGGCCAGTTTAGCTAACATAAAATGTAAAAGATAACTAGATATGGAAACATTAAAATTAGAAAGCATTGGCCTTGATGAAGTCCCGAGTCAATGTAGATGTGTTTATTCATGGGTGTATTACTCCATGGGAAGGATTCCATAAATTGAAAGAACTATATGATTCCCACTCATAGTTGGAATTCATTTGGTTTCAGTTAAATTGTTTGATTTTGAGTTGAAATATGCTAACGTGATTAAATTAGCTTCAAAAATACATGTAATCAAGCATGATGTGGATGCCATAGGTTTCAAAATTGACATCTATATGATGACATTCATAAAATCCCTTCTTGCAGACTATTCAACCTACTTAGAGTCTCTACAAGCAAGAAATTAGTTGAATACTCTCACATTTGATCAATTGCTTGAAAAGATGGCTTAAATAGAAGATGCCTTTGGAATAAATTTGAGTCCAATTGAGAAAATCTATGTTATGTAAATGTAAATTCTTACAAAACATATAATAAGGCCACATCTTCAAAAGTGAAGTCAATAATAAATACAAGAATAAAAACAAAGGAAAAGGCCAAAAATGAAAATCAATGTGGTCAAAATCAAAACCATATTGATAAACAAAACCTCTATTATGAATGTCATGATCATGAATGTAAAACAAAATGGGATAAAATTGAAGCATATTGTAATCTAAGAAAGTGGAAAAATTAAAGAAACAAACAAAAAAGTCAAACTCTAATCAATTCACTTGTGAATGTATGTTTTTTAGTATAGACAATGAAGTAAACATTGTCTCATTTAATTTGTCATGGTTTGATGATTATTTTATTTATATTAATGAAAATATATATATGAATTTATGAAAATACTTCTGTTAGGAATTCAGTGAAGAAAATTTTGGTTCAGTAAAACTCATAGATTGATCAAGTCTACAACTACAAGTAAGAGGAACAATATTACTCAAGTGTCTAGGGATTCCAAATTTCAAACTCCAAAATGTTTTATACCTTCCTAAATTGAAATGAAATTTTTTATCCCTAATAATCATTAGAAAACAAGGCCATTCCATGATGTTGGATAATGGTGACATCACTATCAGAAAGAAATGTGACAATGCAATCATCTTGACCAGATATAAGGAAGGGAATTTTCTCAAACTTAGGGGTAAGCCATCAAATTCAAGGAATTATGCTCATCTCATTAAAGATGAAATGTAACCAAATATGTTTTATCATGTTATATTTAGGCATACTCACTATAATAGCATTCATGTATTTCAAAATAATGGTCTTATTATAATTCCTACCTTTCTTGCAAAGTTAGATGAAAAGTATGAAGCCTACACTTTGGCCAAACATACAAGAGAAGCATTCCCAAAGTCACAATGAAAGGTAGACATAAATTTTTATTTGCTTAAATCAAACTTGTGTTATCTTCCAATCATCTCAGTTGGTGTTCATATGTACTTCATGTTATTCATTGATCACTATAGCAAAATGACTTGGATATTATTTATGAAGAAAAAATTAGAATTCTTTAAGTCTTTTCAAAATTTCAAACCATGATTGATAATGAAGAAATAGTAACATCAAAACACTTAATATAAATAATGGTGGTGAATAAACTTAAAATAAGTTTGAATCCTATCTTGAGCAAAATGGGATCAAACATCATCTCACAGTTCCTCACACTCTAAAACAAAATGGAATTATATGATGAACAAGACTATGATGAAAATGGTCTATGCTATGTTGTACTTCAAAGGGGTAAATCTAAACTTTTGGGCTAAATTACCTAAAAAAACAATATGCCTCCAATTCAAGACTCCATATGAGATGTTGTGTGGTTGTCTTCCTTTAGTGTGACATCTTTAGATTTTCAATTCCACTTGCTATGTATTGATTTCAAATGAGAAGAGAAATAAATTGGACCATAGGAGTCACAAATGAATTCATTTGGGATATTCATTATCCTTCAAGGCATATATGATATATGATGAGAAAGATAAGAAGTTCCTTTTCATAAGAGAAGATATTTTTTATAAACCTATAAAGAAGGAAGAAATCATTGATCAATAACCATGTCAACTTGATAAGTATGTAATGTTTGATGTCTATAAGGAGAGTGATTTAGATGTTTCAAACAATAAGTGGGACATATAATTGATAATAAATTGACTATTTATTGTCTCCTATACATGAGATTAAAACTCCTCCTAAAGGAGAAAGTGAAACATCATCATACAATGAATAGGGGCCATAAGAATAGAAGTTATAAAGTGAAGGAAATTCAAAATATGAACTTGAAGCACCTAAAACATATAAAAGGATGTGTAAGTGGGCCAATAAAACATTAAAATATGTGAAACCTAATGATGTTGGGAAAACAAACATTAGGAGTGCACATGCATCTACATCACAATCAGACAAGGTCCTTAAATAAATTTAAGATAGGAATGAAAATCTCACCTTGAATGATTATCCAGAAGAATAAATCAATGTTGCATTTGATTCAAAAACCAACAATTTTAAAATAGGCTAAGAAGCTTTAACCTTTGATAAAATTAATGAAACATCAGTATAGTGCATTGGTCAAAAATGGGACTTGAAAATTTGTTTATTTTTTATTTGGCTAAAAGTGGTTCTACCATAATAAATAAAAAGTGGACATCTCACCTGACAAGTACAAAGTAAGGCTTATGATAAATGGATATGCTCTAAAGGAATGAATTGAATATAATGAAACCTTTATACTTACATTAAAATGGATTACCATTTGAACTATGTTGGCTTGGACATCTCATAATGGATGAAAATTTCACCAAATGGATGTCAAAATTACATTTTTGAATGGTGACCTCAAGGAAATAGTGTACATGACATATGTTGGGATTGTTTTATCTATCGAGGCATAAATTTCCTTAGGTGCATGTCAAAGTGATTAAAACCTAATGTGTTGGCCTACTAACATTTCACATAAGAATGAGTCATTGTGTACTCACTTGAAGCACATATTTAGGGACCGATTCCTATTGGTTTTGTCATGAAAAGGTGTACTAACATATAATGGTGGACCTAAAATTAGTTAATTGAGCAATAACATATTAAATGACAAACACCGTTGTTTTCATAATCAAACCAATAACATTCTAGTAATGCAAGATCTATTCGTCATATTGAAAAGAGATTCACATGTTATATAAATAAATATAGGGTACAACTCAATCATATAACTCTACTATCTAGTTGAGTACAATAATAACAGTAATAATATCCTTGATCACATAAATAGAATAATAATAAACAAGATCACAAAGTTATATCTAGGGTTATTTATGCTTGGTTTTCCCTAACCAAGTAGTTACAATAATAATCACACTCATATTTGTTAGCCAACGATCATCAATGGAATTGAGTCATGGTGACTAATTACATTATTTTCCTATGAAATTGGGCCTTTGTGCCCATATATTCTCTCTTTATTGTTGGATCCTCATCATCGAGCACCTATCTTCCCATAGGCCAGTATGAGATTCATGCTTAAATTAGTCTCTTATATCCCTTTGAATCACTCACTAATCATATACCACTTTCCACACACTCCCCAAGTCTTTTAATAGTGTTCTGAGTCTATCATTCTTGGGTTATCTATTTATTATGCATATCTACTCTGACGAGGTCATTCTTGTAGCATGGACTCTCACACCATGATCTCTTGCACCATGACTCTTTTGTGTCATGATTCTCTAGTAAATAACTTAACCAAAGTTTAGGGTCCAACATCACCCCACACTATGCCATTAGTGTGTCCCTAATTAAGCACCAATTTCACTCTCCACTAAAAACTCAGGGCCATCCTACTCGATCTGCTTCTTGAAAGCTTCCCAATGTGACAAGGTGTTTATCAGTTTTGTCATTATTTTATCAATTGTCACTTTTAACTTCTTGGTATCCTCAGGTTAGTCGAGGTACTCACCTGATTTATTTACTAAATATTTAAGGGATGTGGAAGTATCCTTATGAATACCCTCAGTGTGGTGACCTTAGCATTAACCTATCTTTAGAGTGTCATAAAGTTTGAGTTTATTTCTTGTTTATGCATGTTTATTATTTCCTCTATGGCCTCCACTTCCTTAAATGCTTTAGCATACTCTGAGTAGACTATTATTAATATGACATTATCATCCAACTGTTATCATTGAATCTTTCCCACTTGAAGCTAATCTTTTAAAATCCTATTGGGTCACACCAGCTTCTCAAAACCTCATCTAAAATGGGAATGACATCTCCAGCTCTATGTAAGGCTTTCTTTCACACCTCCATATCTTCCACAAATTATTTTGTTTCCCATATTTTATTATCTTAGGAGACATGATGTTCTCTACATCATTTTAAAGGTAACACTACTAGGGTTTCTAGTTTTTCTATCACCTCACTAGATAGGGGGACTCCATCTACTAGTGTTATGTCTTGCCTTAAGATTGACATATAAGTGCTTAATGTTTTAACCTTGGTAGTTTTTTATAGCACTAATCGGTGCTTTAGCTACACCAGATCTTCCTCTAGCTTTGTTCAAGTAGTGACCTCTTTATTATACAACACCATCATCTTGACATATTTCTTTTTAGCCAACTGTACATCAGACTCTATGAAGTCATATTGCCTTGTGACCTCAAATTCCATTATCAAGAGTGTTACACTATCTTGTATAGAGATAAGTTTATGGGGATCTAGCCGAAGAGTATTAGGTAACATTGTTGATTTTAGATCTATTACAAGACTATTATAGGGAATCTCAAATTAGTGTTCTTCATTGTACATATCATGGAGGAATGACATTTCACATCAGGTTTGGTCAAATGCATCCTCTTGATCAAAATGAGAATACATATATAATAGCTTATCAGGTATGCCTTTCCAATACTAGATGCAGATGTTTATTATTGCATTAGGCTTATTTACTCTTAGATCAGAGTCATCAACTAGCTCCATGCCCTTAAAAAGATCTCACTCAAGTATAATAACATCCATGTCTTTCTCTTGGAAATTAGTCTTGATGTCAAGACCACTCGGTTCTATATCTATTTCAAAACCATCCTTCTCTTCACCAAGTATATATTTATTCTCCATTTTTGCCTCCTTGATAGTGTTTTCTTCATGTTATGTTGCTGAAGTTGTCTTCTCAGAGTTGGTAGTGACTTGCTCCTCTTAAAAAGAGACTTTTTCTAGTGTCCCTTTTGGAAGTGATCCTTGATCTTCCACATCATCATCCTTAGATATCATCATCTCCTATTTTTAAAAAATAGCCTATGTTACTGACTCTAGGCCTTCAAGTTGATTGGCTAGTGGATATTTCTTCAATGATACCTAGGTAGTCCTTTGCCTTTTTGAAGGTTCTGACTAACTATTTGTATTAGCATCATGCTCAAAGAACTTTTACTTATTTTCTCATGTTGGTTTTAGAGGGAGTATCTCGCTCTTGGGCTCTACACTCCCTAAAGATTTCTTCTTGGGCTTTAACATATAAAATAAAGAATGACTAGAATTTCCAACCAAAGTTTGCTACACTTTTTTTTTAGTTGTATCAAACTCAATATTTTATCTATAGGCTTTCTTCCTAGAATATACATATAAATAGCGGAGGGTGTGAGTCTTTGAATCAATTTATTCAACAATAATATTCATAGGTTTCCCATCATATATCCTATTAACAATGTTCATGAAGTAACATTCCATAAAAGCATATTGTAGATTAAGCCATACAGATAACTCTCCAAATAGGGCCATCCAAATAGACGTAAGGGAGAAGTGTTGTTTAATAAAAAACATGGTTTGGTCTCAAACCTATGTAGGCAAGTACTTTGGAACTTGTCACTCATTCCCAAAGGATTCTTTCATCCTATCATACCATCCTTTCATCTTGATTTTATAAGATGGAGTGATTGGGCAAGGGCAAGTGAATGCTTTGTACTGCTTCACAGGGGATTTATTCTTAGGTAGGTATGCCCATTTTAGTTCTCTAGATGTGTATTAGGCTACCCAATTTCATCAAACACCATCAATAATAGGAATACAGTCCATGAAAACCTCTAGTTGGGTATTTAATGGATTTTCTCTACATCCTCTATAATCTTGGTATTAAATTAATATGCCCAGTTATACTGCAACCCCTCAATAACATATTTTGTAATGTATAGGTGGGCCATATCCACCTCTTTCCATCTATCTTCACCTCCATCCTTTATCATTATGATTTGTATAGGCACTCGGAGTGTGAGATCTTGAAGATTCGTGATGTGCATGAAATGGCCCTATTTTTGGTACTCAAGTGCCATGGTTATTTTCTCTATCTCATCCCAGTCCTCTAAGTCATATCTAAGTCATATACGAGGGTGTCCATAATGATGCAACCCCCTAGTAACATATTGTTTAATGTATAGGTGGGCCATATCCACCTCTTTCCATCTATCTTCACCTTCAACCTTTGTCATTCAGATTCATGCAGCCACTCAGAGTGTGGGATCTTGAAGACTCATGATGTGCATGACATGGCCCTATTTCTGTTACTCATGTACCATAGTAATTTTCTCTATCTCATCCTGGTCCTCTAAGTCATATGCAAGGTCCATGTGAAAGTAATCAAACCTTGATACTTTGCTAATTCTTTCAATTGTAATCCTTATTAGGCTTGTTTATTCTCAAATTAGTGTCATCAACTAGCTCCATACCCTTCAAGGGATCTCACTCAAGTATATTAACATCCATGTCTTTCTCTTAGAAATTAGCCCTGATGTCAAGACCACTTGGTTCTATATCTATTTCAAAACCATCCTTCTCTTCATCAAGTATATATTTAATCTCCATTTATGCCTCTTTGAGAGTGCTCTCTTCATGCTATGTTGGTGAAGGTGTCTTCTAAGAGTTGATAATGACTTGATCCTCTTAAAAAGAGACTCTTTCTAGTGTCCCTTTTGGAAGTGATCCTTGATCTTCCAGATCATCATACATAGGCATCATCATCTCCTATTTTAAAAAAATAGTCTCTGTTACTAACTCTGGGCCTTAAGGTTTATTGGCTGGTGGATACTTCTTCAATGGTACCTAGGTAGTCCTTTACCTCTTTGAAGGTTCTAACTAAGTGTTTGTATTGGCATCATGCTCAAAAAACTTTTGCTTATTTTATCATGTTGGTTTTAGAGGGAGTATCTCTCTCTTGGGCTCTGCACTCCCTAAAGTTTTCTTCTTGGGCTTTAACATATAAAATAAAGAATGACTAGAACTTCCTATTAAAGTTTGCTACACTTTTTTGTTAGTTATATCCAACTCAATATTTTATCTATTGGCTTTCTTCCCATAATATGCATGTAAATATCAGAGGGTGTGAGTCTATAAATCAATCTGTTCAACAATAATATTCATAGGTTACACACATATATCCTATTAACAATGTTCATGAAGTATCATTCCATGAAAGCATATGGTAGATTAAGACATACAGATAACACTCAAATGGGGCCATCTAGATACATGCAAGGGAGAAGTGTTGTTTAAAAAAAAACATGGTTTGGTCTCCAACCTATGTAGGCAAGTCCTTTGGAACTTGTCACTCATTCCCAAAGGATTATTTCATCCTATCATACCATCCTTTCATCTTGATTTTGTCAGATGGAGTGATTGGGCAAGGGTAAGTGAATGCTTTGTACTACTTTATAGGGGGTTTATTCTTAGGTAGGTATGCCCATTTCAGTTCTTTAAAGGTTTAGTAGGCTACCCAATTTCATCAAACATCATCAATAATAGGAATGCAGTCCATGAAAACCTCTAGTTGGGTACTCAATGGGATTTCTCTACATCCTCGATGATCTTGGTAGCAAAGTAATATGCCCAGTTATATTGCAACCCCTCAATAACATATTGTGTAATGTATAGGTGGGCCATATCCACCACTTTCCATCTATCTGCACCTCCAACCTTTGTCATTATGATTCGTGTGGTCCATTAGAGTGTGGGATCTTGAAGACTCATGATATGCATGGCATGGCCATGTTTTTGGTACTCAAGTGCCATGGTCATTTTCTCTATCTCGTCTTGGTCCTCAAATTCATATGCAAGGTCCATGTGAAAGTACTCCAACCTTGATACGTTGCTAATTCTTTTAGTTGTAATCTTTATCCAACGCCTAGTAAAATAGATGTAATCCTCATGCACCCATGAGATAAATAACTTCACCACTTCCACTAGATTTCCAAATTAAGGAAGTTTGAAAAGTTGGAAAATTCCAATTGTATCCAAAGTATCAAAAATATTCAAGTCATTGACTATCTCACTTCTGGGTTTCTAGCATTTTACTCTGTAGTCGCATTGTAGCTCTACTTCATTCCTAGGCTGGTAATGGTTGTAGTCACATACATTATAGGTTAGTGCATTGGACATCCAACTATGGTAACTTTAACCAATATCTCTATGTGCTCTTCTAGACTAGGCTAAATAGGAGTATCTTATCATCATGCATAGCTTAACCAGTGATCTTGAGTAGGACTTTGTGTATGATGTTTTAGCTAGTTTCACAATAAGGGTATAATGTCCTCATCCAATAGTCATTTGTAGAGCTCTTGAAATTCATCTTGGACCATGTCATGATGGTTTGTGGTTCTCTATAGATCAACACATTGATCAGCATCACAATCCTTAAGGAACTAGATCTCCCTTGCAATTCTCTTACTAAGTTCATGATGTCTTGGAACACCTCCTTTTGCTACTAAGCATTGGGATAACAAGTATCATGATATTCTTCTTGTTGAACTTTCTCAATAGATGGAGTGGACATAGATTTGGACTATCCACTACTGTGTGTTGTAATATTGACTTTAGGGCCATCAGATTGATAGGGTTTGGTCTCTAGTGTGATTTTTCAACACGTATCATGTCCATACCTTCTAATTTATTTCATTTTAAATATTCATATACAAGTCAGGGCACTCCTTTAGATGGTGCTAATTTTTTCTAAAGGCACATGTAGGAGAGACCAAATAATTATGATGGTAGTGCTCAGAGGAACCAAACCTATAACAAGTATGTAGTGGAAAATGTCCACCTCAACGTCCTTGACCTCAACCTCACCCATGATAACCACCTCCATTTTCTTGGTTATTTTTAATAGAGGTCTAATGTGTACCATTTTCATGCACCTCATGAATGTCACTAATGATATAACAATCATTTTTATCATGAATGAATACATCACATATCCTATAATAAGTTGACACCTTTTAATGAACCCAAAAATTATCAAGACAAATAAAATTACCAATAGACCAATATTCTAAACAATAACTTGTATTGATTCATATTGAATGACTTGAAATGATTACAAACCCAAACTATGCTTGAATAATCCTCAACTCAAAAATTAGAATTGACATGCAAAAATTCAAAAAAACTAAAATATTTAAACAAAGATCTATTTTCAACAACTATTATTTATCGTAAGTTTTGCATGCAAGCACGTGCAACTCTAAAAATATCTTGAAATATCCTAAATTATATAATTAATTTATTGGATTAAATTCAATTAAATTTGATCTCTAGACCTAAAAATATATAATTTATAAAAATAGGAAATTCTTGAAAAAATCATTAAACCGTAATTTTGGACCCTCATATGATCATGCATGGCCTCCAAAAAATATCAAAATAAAATCTAAGCAGATAAATATTTAGGAAAACATAAATATTTTTGAGATGGTCATTTTGGCATGTGGAAGAGATTAAATAGATCAACGGTTCAAAATTTATGGCCTCTAGAATATTGACCATTTTTTTCTACATCATTCTCCTCTTGTTGAAAACAACTCAACTCCTGTGAGTTGGCCTGATTATAATACTGCCATTTTTTTATCAATCTTCTTCCGCTCTCATTATATAATCCAAGTGTTTTCTTCTTACAAAAATCTTTCCCACTTCACCAAAAACCTATTGTAATTCTCTTGCCTTGTGCTCACTGTCTTCATATCTAGAACCTCTCTTATTGTTTCCTTCTTTACAACCTGTTGCTACCAATTTACTTCTTCATATTCTTCACTTCACCATCTTCTCCATGGCATTCATATAGATCTAAAACATTAAAAACTTGATATATATAAAAAAAATTAGTGAACTCACCTCATAAGCATTGTCATTGATTTTCTTCACAATTCTACATGGTCCAATTTTTTTGTACTTCAACTTGTTGTACGTGTCTTTTGGAAATCTTTCTTTCCTTATGTAAACCATTATAAACTGTCATTATTCAAATAAATTGGATCTCCTTCTGACATCTATTGCTTCTTTATATTTATCATTACTTTCTTGTAACTTTCTTCTTACTCTTTCTTACAACTATTGCATATGCTCTGCAAATGCTTCTGCATCATCGCTAATTTGATCTGCAATTGGAAATTATACAAAATCTAAAATACCCATAAGATTTATTCCATAAATAATTTTAAATGATGATTTTCATGTTGATATATTCACTAAACTATTATATGCAAACTCAGCTTGAGATAAATCGAAGTCTCATTGTTTGGGCTTCTCTCCCATTATTCATCTCAGCAAACTTCACAAGCTCCTATTCACAAATTTTATCTATCCATCTGTTTGTGGGTTATATGCACTACTTAATTATATCTTAGTGTCCATATTATTCCACAAATTACTTCAAAAATGACTTAGAATTTTTGTGTCCCTATCTGAAGTAATAGTCTTTGGAACACCATGCAATCTCACAATATCCTTAAAAAATAATTTTGCAACTCTAGTGGCATCCTTTTTTTTCTACATGCAGTGAAATGAACCATTTTATAAAATATATCTACAATAAAAAAATTAAATCATTACCTCTCTATGTGTTTGGTAATCCCAACACAAAATCCATACTCAAATCTGTCCATGGTCCTCTTGGAAATGGTAATGGCATGTATAGTCTAGTAGTTTGTGCATGTCTTTTTTCCACTTGAGATATTCTGCACCTTAAAACATACCTTGTCACATCTCTCTTCATATTTGGCCTAAAATACTTTTCCTCCATCAAAGCTATTGTCTTCATCTCACCAAAATTTCCAACCAAGCCACCACTATGTAATTATCTTATTTTTTGTCTCGTAGAGACCCAACTAGAATGCATAATTATTTCCCCTTGAAGAGATAACCTTCCTATATAATGTACTCATCATGAATAGTATTTTTCCCACCAGTTAATGGACTCCTACACTGTTCAACTATCTTGCCAAAATATGGATCAGTATCATATAATTATTTGATAGCTTCAAATCCAACTACTTCACTCACCATAGTAGTTAATAATGCTACCCTCCTACTCAATGTGTTATCAACCTGAATCTATTTTCTTGATTTATGTTTCAAAAAAAAAGTATACCCATGAAAAAAAATAAAACCACTTTTCATGCTTACTATTCAACTTATTTTGTGTATTCACATACTTCAAAGCTTCATGATCTATAAATAGTAAATCTCTTTAGGCACTAGATAATGCCTCTAATGTCTTAATGCTTAGACAATTCCATAAAGTTCAACATCATAATTAGAATAATTTTTTCTTACCTTGTCCATTTTTTCACTCCAATATGATGTTGGCTTTCCTTCTTGACTCACCACAACACCAATTCCCACAAATGAAGCATCACAATCAACCTCAAACACTTTTTTAAATTCTAGTAATGCTAAAATTGGTCTTTCTATAATATTTTTCTTTAAAAATTCAAAGATTTAAGTCGTTTCTCTAGTCTATGCAAATTCCTTCCCTCTCATGTAATTTTTTATTGGTACCACAATGCCACTAAATTTTAAAACAAAAGATATGTAAAAAGTTGTTAAACCATGAGAATTCTTACCTATGTAATGCTTTTTGGAATAGGCCACTCAAAAATTGCCTTTATTTTTTCTTCATCCATTCTCACTCCATCTATTGAAACTACAAATCCCAAAAATATCAAACTATTTTGCATAAACCTCCACTTCTTGAAATTTGCATCTAGCTTCTCCTTTCTTAACAAATCTAGTACCATTCTCAAATGTTGTAAGTATTCTTCTATAGTTTTACTGAATATCAAAATATCATCAAAATAAATAACCACAAACTTATCAATGTATTCTCATACCATGTAATCATCACCCTCATAAATTTTTAAGGTGCATTAAATAATCTAAATATCATCACCATCCACTCATATAAGCCATCCCTAGTCTTGAATGCAATTTTACACTTATCTCCTTCATGAATTAGAATATGATAATAACCACTCCTTAAATCAATCTTGGTAAAATATTATTCTCTTATAATCACATTCATCATATCATCTAAATGAGGTATATAAAACCAATAATTGGTTGTAATTTTATTAATTTCTCTACTATCCACACACATTCTCTATTCTCCAACTTTATTTGTAGTTAGAAATGCTGGTGTTTCATATAGGCTCATACTCTCCCTTATCACCTTCTTTCTTAGCAATTCAGTAACTTGTTTATTTAATTTTACATGTACTATTGGACTCATCCTATGAGCTACGTGATTGGGTTGAACTCATCCTAGAATCAAATAAATGTGATGTTGAATATTTATGTTCAGTGTCAAACCATCTAGGAACTCATTAGGCATAACATATTTATATTATTTCAACACTCTTGTTGCTTCTATTGGTATTGGCACCATTTTAGCTTCTTTAATCTTTACTACTAATACATAATAGCAACGTAATACCTTCATATCTTTTATAAATTATTTAGTAGAGAGCATGATTTCTATCTTCTCTTCCTCTTTAAGAGGTAACAAAAATACCTTTGTACCACCTTTCCAAAAAGTGTACATGTTCTTTGCTCTATCATGAACTACTTTCCTATCAAATTTCCATGATCTTCTCAATAACACATAGCATGCATGCATCAGAATAACATCACATCATATTTCATCATTATAATTTTTTCCTATATAAAACCTGATTAAGCACCTTTTATCTATAGTAAACTCATTTATTTTATTAGACCATGAAATCCAATTAGGTTTAGGATGCTTTTCACATTGCAAATTTAATTTTTCTATCATTTCTTTAGAAACCATATTTTCATAACTACCACCATCTATAATTACATTGCATAGCTTTCCAAATGAGGTACATCTTGTTCAAAATATATTTGATCGCATCCATGCATCACCACCTTCTTTATTATGTAATTATTCCTTCCTTGGAGCGATCATTATTCTTCTCATCATGAGATTCTCTCCAAAATCTATAGTTCCAACTTTAATATTTTTCTCTTCTACTTCAGTCTCAACTAGATTCACTCTTGAGCGATCTTCTTGCCTCCTTTATTGATATTGATAATATGGACACTCAAATGCTATGTGTCCTTCTTCTCCACATCTATAATAAAAATAATATTTATACTAATTTAGAAACCATCCTATAGCACCACTGTAACCTTGCCCTCTCTAAACCCCTCTTTCTCTTTGTTGGTATTGAAACCCTTGCCTATTGTCATCTTGCCTTTGTGCACCACATGGTGATTAATCTCTATTGGTATTAGACCAACTTGTGGTTGTTTTAAACCCACTTTATCTCCTACTTGGAGGGATGCACCTCTTCTTGGACCAAGAGATGTTCTTATAAAATTCTAACTATTTTGGTTTTCTTTTACCTTCAAACCTAATTGATAAGCCTCCTCCTTATAAAGTATTCTATGCAGGTTTAATTTTTCTTGAATAGTAAATTTAAAACCATTTACACACCTTGTATCCATATGTTTTTCTATTTTTTCATGCTCCACTTGATGAATACTATGATCTTTTTGCCTTAAATTATGAAATATTCTGTATAGGGTTTGTGTATACTCCATATGAAGAAATTTCTCCCTCAACTTCTTCTCCATCTTTTTCCATAATTTAATCTTCTCCTTACCTTTTCTATATCTCTCTTTCTGTAGGTGATCCCACCAAATCATTGCTTGACCTTTCAATTTTGTCCATGTAAAATTTACCTTCATATCTTCTCTCATAGTCTTCCACTTGAAGAAATTTTACTTTCTATTCATCCAACCTATCAACTCCTCTAGTTTTAAAATACCTCCATAATCTAGAACATCAACTTTGATTCCTTCATTTTTATGTTTTAAATCCTGGAGTATCATCTCTTCCATTGATGGTGGTTGCTCTTGTTGTTGTTCTTCTTATTGGACTTCTTCAACATGATCTATGTCCTCCTCATCACCACCTTGTCTTCTTCTCTGCTTGGTGATAACCTCGTTAAATTATTCCACTTACCCCTATATCTCTTGTATAGTTTGGTACATCTATGTAATACCTCCTCATCCTATCACCATGTCTTACTCTTCTAAGATTTGAACTTGCTCTGATACCAGATAATGAACTCAAAAACTATCAAGACAAATAAAATTATGAATAAGTAAAGATTCTGAACAATAACCTTTATTGATTCATATTAAAATACTTGAAATAATTTCAAACCCAAACAATGCTTAAATAAGCCACAACTCAGAATTTAGAGTTGACATGCGAAATTTTGAAAAAACAAAAATCTAAAAAAAAACTTATATTTTTAGCAACTGCTCTTTATAGTAAGTTTCTCATACAATAATGCATAACTCTAAAAATCTATTGAAATATTATAAATTCTAAAATTAACATATCATACAAATTTTAACTAAAGTTAACATTTAGATCTAAAAATATATAATTTCTAAAAATAGGAAATTCTTAAAAAAATCATTAAACGGTAATTTGAAACCCTAAAATGATCATGTATAGCCTCAAAAAATATCTAAATCAACTCTAAGTAGATAGATATACTTAGGATAGCATCAAAGTTTTTGAGATGGTCATTTTGGCATGTGGAAGAGCTCAAACGGAGCTACGGGTTAAAATTTATGGCCTCTAGAAGATTGGCCTATTTTTTTTGGATCACCTTTGACTAAGTGGCATGTTTTATCAAAGGACAAAATCAGATTTCATGCTCTTCCTATAAAATATAATAAAATTGCTTCAATACAAAGCATATGTTCTTACGCAGACAATTATTCTTGTTATAGCCTTCAAACTCATAATCAACACACTATAAGCCACTACGAGTGTTTTGATCATTATGTGTAGTAATATTTCCTAGTTGAGATGCCATTGCAATGATATAATCCTCCACGAAAGGACTGATCCTTGTAACAATATTACCAACAACTTCAAAGTGAAGGGTAGCTTTCAAGGCCTTGCATGGGTTGGTAAAAGTTTCTTGAGGTAAGGTTCATCTAAAGGGGAGAAACATACCTCCCATGAACCATTGATCATGTTGAGTAGAATTTATCTCAAACAAGATCTTGGAAAGAAGTATCTTGAAATGTGCATCATACTCTTGCATGCTCTCAATGAGTTCATGTTTGATATTTTTCAATGCAGTCATACTCTATTTCTTAAACTCTAGAATGTCAAATTCTTGGAGGAATGTTGCATTAAGATGATCATAATCCACTATAGATTTTTGAAGATCATACTTCTGATACCACTTATGTGCACATTACAGAAGGGTGGTTTCAAATTGAGTGACTTTTTGTTTAATAAAAGTTATGTTACACGCTTTCCAGATAAGTTCACACTTGTGAACATGCTTTGTGAAATTCTCCACATCTCAATATTGTAGTAAATGAAGTCTCATTTCATAATATATGATGGCCAATTGAGGTGCTTATAATGATGTTTACTTAGGATCACTTTTGATCCCTCTTGTTCCTTGGGGGGAAGTCCACCACTACCTCTTGCACCTTCTCCTAGTTTACTGGTCGAACCACCACCTAATCTGCCCCCCACACCTCCCATTATAGCGAAAACACTCGAGACATTGGGTACTCAGGTACATTGAGCAACCACAGTTGGGCCAGTACTTTTCCCACTACTTATGTTGGGTCCACTAAGGATTCCATGTTGGGCCATAAAATTACTTTGCAAAGGAAAAGAAATAACTAATAAACTAGTGTCTAAAACTTGTTTGACTAAGCTTTTTCTTATAGCTTCTATCTCTGATCTATATTGTTTATATCCCAATTGTGCATAATTATATCATCTCACTCAAAATCATGAGCTTGCACTATGGTTAGGGAATTGGGTCTATATATATTAGGTTTTTTTGTCATCACTTCTGGGCTTACTTCTCTTGCATATATTGGAGATGGCATTGGTTATGGTCTAAAATTTGGATAGTTCTCCTATGTTATTCCACTTCCCTACAGATCCTTATAGCACTTCCTATGTCCTCCCATCCCCTTCATAGGTCGCTTCCAAATATAATCCTTCATTAAACTTTGTCATATTTGTGCTTCCGCTATTCTCGTTAACTAGCTACTATACCGAACCAACAAATCTTCATAATCTCTAGCTACCATACCGAACAAATAATTATTTCAACTCTCATTCCTTCTTTATATTATAAAATCTCTTATCTACTCCTACTCATAGTTATATTAGGAACAGTCTGCTTGTTCCATCTCCTATGTTGTCACAAGTCTCGCTCTAGCCCTAGAATTATCTTCTCGTTTTGTTTCTCTATGTCCTTAATATTTTGGGTTCATGTTCAAGCTTCTCCTCTCAATTATTCATCATTTACTTCATCATCTCACACATCCCCATAATACCTGAAGTGACGAGTCCATTTTATCTAGGATAGGCACCATGGCCTTTTTTACAACCAACATTTTGAGCATGTAGCTATTCATTGCATAAATTTGTGTTTGATTCCTCTTATGAATAAATATTACATAGTCTCAAATGTAATATATCCTTGCTTGAAAAACTTGGTAATGTATCCGTCAATTGTGGTTTTCATCTAATGGTCTATCACATGCATCCACTAAGTATCTAAGGTTCACAATCTTTTTACCTTCTCCTCAGTCTAGGTAAAGAACTATGTTTCTCTCGACTTAAAGCAATAATATTCCAATCTTGACAATCAGGTAACTTACAACCTAGGCAATTTGTACCTAAATATTTCATATATTTAGCCATGTATATGCTCAATTATAACCTCTCTTACAGATTAGGTTATTCGTTTTGCCTCCTCTTTTGTGAAATTGCGTATTCTCTCATCTAACCATTGTTCCACATCTCTCTGTCCAAGTAACCATCTCAATGTGTTACTATGTTTCATGATCACCACATAATTGTTATCAGGGGTTCCTAGAAATCCCATTAGAACATGGTAATGACTATTTATGTGTGGATTCAAATACAGGTTCAGAATGTAGGCAAAAGTAGGGAATAAGTCAAGTATTCATTTTATGCAAAGTAATGGATGATCCATTCAAACACAAATTTACTTATATATAACATTGATTATTATTATTAATTAGAAAACAAATTTACATAAAAAAAATCTTCACACATAACAAGTACAAAAGGCATTCAAAGAACAATGATATGATCTATATATTAATCTCAAATCATTTGGAACTATTTTATTTTACGTCTAGTCACTATTTAAATACATACAACACTCTGTCACCTCACATTCTAACCTTACATTTCTTCATTTGAATGAGTCTTTTTGTATTCAATTATCTTTTGTTATACATACATAGGCCAGATATATATGAAATGATATACATTATAAAAATCAAATTCTACATCATAGACTTGTTGTTCATCTATACTACAATTGTACAGTCCTAAGTCTACTACCAACAAAAACTGTTTTAGTGCAATATATTTTTATAATAATTATATCCCACTATCACATCCTAAAATTTACATGTGAACATGCAGAAAATAAACCTTTCCAAATCTATCTGGAAATAGATTAAAACTACTAACATTAAAACAAACTAATCTAATCCATAGCTTTTAGATGGCTTTATTTTCTTTCTCTAAAATTAAAATAAAAAGCTACAAGTTCGATGAACAACATTTATCCAAGACAAAATTATCACCTTCACACTCGAACAAATAAATACAACACTCAAAATGACAAGTTATAATATAAAAGTGATTAAGGAAAAGGATCATGAGTTGATGATAATCATATTGAAAAAGAAGAATAAGACCCAAGCAAAGAATTTTGTAGTATGTGATTGTGAATTGTTCAGTGACAATTACCGGTCATATAACCATAAAAACGTGTTCCATTTATAGAAAATGGTACATAATGATCCCTGTAAAATAATAGTTTAATTGTTTTTTAATTGCAAACCAAACAATAAAATAATACTTTACATGTTTTTTGATTGAAAGCCAAACTAATCCATCCATCCATGCTCACAAAGAAACATCTATCATGTTCTTATGAAGACAATCGCAGCATCCTCTCTTCGGACAGCAATTTGGCTAATCTGTCAATCAGAATAGAATGAGCCAAATGTTGTGGGCATCCACCATAACATAATTAGTTTCTATAAATTTAACAAAACCGTAAAAATAAATGGACATATAGAATAATATTATAAGTGATACCTGGTCAATGCATCTTTGTTGGTTCCCTCATCATGAACTTCCTCAGGAACACCAGTTTCTAGATTCACTCTGCTCATCGGCTTATCCAATAGCTTTTTCCCAATATCCACAAGACTTCGAAGGTTTTCCTTGCTAGAAAGGTCTGTACTAGCTGTATCTCCACTTAAATTTGCTTCCTATTCAAACAAACAAACAAACATCCTATTCATATGAAACTATCCTTTATCATACAAGTCAATGGAACTGAAAAATACATCCATGCATGATAAACAAGTGTTAGTGACTTACTCTTACTTTAAATCATAAGTAGGTATCACTATATTGGTCATTGTCTCACTCTGACTTAGATTTGGAATCATTTCATTAAAGAGCTGACGGAGATATTCCCCTGACTACTTGGGTTGGCTGAGGAGCCTTTAAGCTGCTTCCAAAACACCCCAACTACGCAATAGCATATTTGCAACAAATTAATATATTAAAATGAAATACCATAATAATACAATACTTTGTAGGGTACAAAGACTAACTCTGATTGTGGAAAAATATCTGGAAGTTTTTGTAAGTAGAAATCAGTAATTTCTTGGGCAGAAAACATAGGACGGTTGTAAGCATTGGGAGAGGTTATTGCAAAGATCAAACAAGTATGATCTTCCCAATAGTATGTCGCAAACTTCAAGCAGTGCAATGTTGTAAGTGAAATTATCCTCCATCAGAGTGAGTTTGCCCTGGAAGTTACATTATCCCTGGATCCATATATCCTTTCTTGAATGGAACTGCCCAAGTGAGGATGGGCATGAATGTGTTGCAATAGAAGTGCAAGACATCAAACCACATCTGCAAAATGATGTTCTTTTGACTCCCACTATTGATGATGACATGGAGAGGTTGTCCTTTGACCCAAAATTTCTTTGGAAGAGACGCTCCTATAAATTATATGATGCAATGGCATTGGTGCTTAGACAAGACCTATCTAGATCAGTGTCATTTGTGGTTGTGGCACTTGATGTAGATTGCGGAAGCAATGATTACTACGAACAACATTCAAATTTGTCATGGGTACGTGCACGATACCAGTGCCATTACTTATAACATCAAAATAATCTGATAATCTGGCTTCTGCACCATCTAATTCCTTTGAAAAGAAACAAAGACTGTAACGAATGCCATGCGGATCATTCATGTTTATAAGAGATTAGCCGTAAAAAAGATTACTCATAAAAAAATTAATTAAATAAATAATTACTAGAAAATTAATCCTTAACATCACGACTTTTGTGGAATATTTTGTGATGGGTACCTGGAGTTTAGCCTCTAAAAACTGAAGAGCTTGTGCGGGTATAACGTAGATTGTAGTCATCTTTCCCTGTCGTGGAGAAGCACGTGCAATAGCCATTGGTTGCTTTATCTATCTGGAAAACAACTGATAACATAGATTGTTGGATTGCACAATTGTAACTATGGATACATTACTCAAATATAAAGACATGACTGTAAGTGAGAACAATTAATGCAATTTATCAGGACAGTTTTCATTAAAACTAATTAATATGGTACGTTAACGCAAACACACTGACTGTTTAAGCTTTACCCTCTCAACCCTCTGGAACTCAAAATAGGAGAAATAAAATTTAGGAATAAAAAATGGCACACAGCTGAAGTTGCATCAGCTTGCAATCTAAGGGAAGACGCTTTCTGATATTTGCATCAACTAATTGGAAGAAAATTCTAAATTTTGTTGTTGAAGTAATTGTCAGTTCCTTTGAGCAAGAATGTCAGAGTTTGTCAAGCTCCCTTAAAATATTGCGAAAGATATTAAAACCATATATACAAGCCATAAGCAAACTTACTAAATTTCTAAACTTATGGGGACATGATCGTATTATGAGTGGATAATACATCTGATGAAGTCTTGTCTATTATTTTTTAGGTATGAAGAAACTTTGGATGAAAGATATATTCCGTGTGCTTTGATTAATAATATATATTATTTTAGTTTGTTTTTATATATATATATATATATATATATATATATATATATATATATATATATATATATATATATTAGATTTGTTATATATTATGTTGATTAAAGATTAATATTTTTAAATCTAAATTTATCATTAATTGTTTATAGTTGGTTTCAATTTAATTATACTATTTTTCCTATCTTAATAAATTATTTTGAAAAGAATCAAAGGTCTCTAAACTCTATCATATGTCAAATATATCATGATTCTTGGATTCTTCGCACTAGTCAAGAAGAAAAAATTATATATGACAGTCAAATGGACTTCAAATGTAGAATCAAAATTACATAATGACGATCAAATTTAAGGATAGCGATTTTTCTTCTTAATGAAAATCAAATTTATGGTGGAGACTTTAGTCAAGGAACGAATGAGACTTGAGAAACTTGCTTTACCAAGGTTTACATGCTTGTGTTACGTTTATGTTCTCTTGCCTCGGCTTAATTTCATATTGCCTTCACTTGATTTCCAAGACTAGGCTCACATCTATTGTATTTTTATCTCTGCCCTTTAGACAGATTGAATCTATTTAAATTTTCATCTACCAATCTATTGCAAATGTTGTTTGTAACAATGGGAAGGATGGCACTAAAACAAGCTTAAAAATTCATCCCGAAGGTTTTTGATGAGGTACAGATTATAATAATTCTCCTTTGCCTGATGTTTGATTTCAAGCAGATGTAGTTGATCATGAGTGAAGATGATATGAAAATAATTGTCGTATTACTTAATATGTTGCCCATATCCCCTCGAAGGATTCTCTCGATGCTTATATTTGACACCATTGGGAACCACTGGGTTTTTAAATTATTGGTGTCCAGAATCCCACTAAGAGATTTTTTTTGTTCTTATTTTAGTTACCCTTTAAAATGCAGGGTCTCCTCTCTAGGTCGAGCTATTAATTACTTAGAAATACCCTCATGATTGTGTACCCTTGGAATCACAATTTTAAAGCTTCTATACAAACCTTCCTTAAGGTGTTTGTCTAGGTTGAGCTTCCAAGTATGTTTATTTATCCATGGGCATTCCTTGATGAGATTTTCAAACCCATAGGGTAGGTGTTTTTTTATGAAGTTGTTAAATTATAATCTACACGCCCTAATAAGTGTGTTTATGTTGACTTTGATTTGAAAAATGACTTGAAAGAGTCCATTGATATTCAAGAAGGGACATAATGATTTTTGTATCAGGTCACCATCTTCAATATCCTAAACATATACTTAATATGGTAGGTGCCTGACGACACTCCCCTTAATGTTCACTCAAGGCCATTTGATGAGTAGGCAGAACTTGAAAAGCAAAATGTGGCTAAAAGGATTGATGGATGGACTATGATGGATAACAAAAAACCATCACTAGGAATAAGAACCATAAGGCAACCCTTTCCCTCCTCATTTTTAAGCCTCACCAAGATGAGACAAATGCAGTTAGTTATGCTACCACCCACCTCTTGTTAGTCCGCCACAATCTCATAATCATCTTACAACCTCTCAAGGCCAAGTTTATCCATTTAATTGATTTCTAATAATTTTTTTTCATGGTTGGACCCCCTTTGCAAATGCTCCTACCACACATAGGTCATTCAATCCACCTCACAACAGTGGTGAATATCAATAGGAAGTGAGTGGACCAAATGTTGATCCATTTCGCTTGGAGAATTTGTTTTCCAAACCATAAATTATTATTGGGAAACTATTTTGAGATACTTGGTTCAAAAGAAGGCATAGAAGATGGCTTGGAAGAGATATTCATGGATGATTCATCTCAATGAATATTTTCTCCTAGGATGATTAAGGCCTCACATATTCCTCTTGTAAATTCTCTATATATGCCACCTATCAACGGTTTAGTATTTTAAATTTCATCTATTTACAAGAAATTAAGATTTTAAGATTTGTTTGGCAATCCTTTTTGAGTATCATATGGCCTAATGTGTCTCAATTTCATACTTCACATTAAGATGGATGTGGCAACACCAGTATTTTAGTTTCACCAAAATCTCCCCCCTAATAATTACCTTGAAGGAGTTCTGTCACATTGAATTTTTTGGAAATTACTTAAAATTAGTGTTCATTATTCGAGGCTCTGAATGTTGACACCCCTAGTAATGGCCCTAAAAAAATTATGGGGATGGCTTGCTAACAATCTACCCCTTTCCACCAAGCTGACTTTTGGCGAGTTTAATATGACAGAGAATCTTGATGAAAAAATTGGTCTGACACATCTCAATTTTATACTTCACATTAAGATGGCTATGGCAACACCAGTATTTTAGTTTCACCAAAATCTCCCGACCTTACTAATTTACTTGAAGGAGATATGCCACATTGAATGTTTTGGGTATTACTTGAAATTGGTATTCATTCTTTGGAGTTCTCAATGTTTACACCCCTAGTGATGGCCCTAACAAAACAAAATTATGGGGATTGCTTGCTGGCAATCTACCCCCTTCCACCAAGCTGACTTTTGGCGAGTTTAATATGATAGAGAATCTTGATGACAAAATCAGTGCCCTCTTGATGAGATGATGCATTGGGGAACTTGAAGCATGGTATCATTCTAATAATTGACAATGTTAGGTGGACCCATTATTTCAGTGGCATTCATTTCACTTAGTTTAATTTCCATACCATAACTAATTGAGTCCCCAAAATGGCTAGACCACCTAGTACTTTCTAAGTATCACGTGTTCTACCATTATGTTTTCAATGGGCTGCCTGTAATTATCCATCTTAAAACTATCATCTCTGAGCATTTTCCTATCACCTATAGACATGAGTGGAGTGGCGACCATCTCCAAGTCCCCTACAATCAGTTTATTCATTAACATATCCCTTCTCAACCATGAGGCACTATCACACTCATCTATATAGTGTGGAATTTGTCTTCCATGTCAATCATATTTTGTTAACTAGATTGAGTGGTGGAATAATGTGATTAGATACACCACCACCTTCCTTTGCCACTATGGCAATAAAAATTATGTGGGTTCTGTGGTGGGTTGACGATAATATCATTAAATAATACTAGAAGATTTCATCCTTCCTTGAACAAAACCCTTTTGACTCACAACTTTAGGGCATGGTTACTTACCTCAAGCACAAGATTAAACTAGTAGATATTCATGCAATAAGAGTGGCACAAATTATGGCCTATTTGCATTGGATTAAGATTCAAATCTTTATCTCAATGTATTTTTTCAAGTCTCTCAGAGCCAAACATTTGACATCAAGTTTACTCATAATCATCTCACTAGTCAACTGAAAAATTCCTTAGTTATATTGGATCATTATAAATTTGTGTTTCAAACTTATGAAGATTCATTAGAGATAACACATGAATTACAATAAATTTGTGATGCGATGCCTAAAAGTTATGGTTTTCAACTTAAAAACAATTTAATTCCCCTTTCTCTCATGAAGATATTTTTGTATGAGCAAAATAAATGGCCAATGAATAAGCACGATGGATTTATGACATTACTTGCAAACTATATAAATCTACTTTGAAATTGGTTGGGCCTAAGTTGTTATAGGTTCACAAAGAAGACGTAAAAAATAAGTTATTAGAAAATATCATAAACAAAAGTAATATTAAATTGACCCCTAAGTTTAGTGACCTATAAATTATTACCATTTAGTGATTGATTACCCTTTTTAATGTATCCAATAAAATTCTTGGAAAAGCCTTAGTTAATTACCTCTATCATATCCTCCATGCAATTGTCAAACTAGAGAAAATAAGCTACATAAAACACACA
>JARHVA010003348.1:1950000-2034519 GCA_037957365.1 Torreya grandis | reverse complement strand
GGAAGAGGAGGAAGAGGAAGAGGAGGAGGAAGAGGAGGAGGAAGAGGAAGAAGAGGAGGAGGAAGGGGAGGAGGAGGAAGAGGAGGAGGAAGAGGAGGAGGAGGAAGAGGAGGAAGAGGAAGAGGAGGAAGAGAAAGAAGAGGAAGAGGAAGAGGAGGAAGAGGAAGTGGAGGGAAGAGGAGGAAGAGGAAGAGGAGGAAGAGGAAGAGGAGGAAGAGGAGGAGGAGGAGGAAGAGGAAGAAGAAGAAGAAGAAGAAGAAGAAGAAGAAGAAGAAGAAGAAGAAGAAGAAGAAGAAGAAGAAGAAGAAGAAGAAGAAGAAGAAGAAGAAGAAGAAGAAGAAGAAGAAGAAGAAGAAGAGGAGGAGGAGGTGGAGTAGGAAGAGGAAGAACAAGAAGAAGAACAAGAAGAAGAAGATGGATCCAATTCTTGCTCAAGTTCAGTTGTTGTTGAATACTATTATCATTATATTGATGTAATACTTGAAATTGTAAGAACCAAGACAACAAGCTATATAATGAAGACATGAGTTACAGATCAAGAAAATCTAATATAGTATTGATGCTTTATGAGTAGAACTGTAGCAATAATATCCTCAAAAGAAGTAAATGTGAGTGGAATCAAAAGTCTATGGCTACTACTCCAAAGAGGTCATATTGTGGATGAATGCTAGAATCTACACATTCACAAAGCTCCAGTTGAGTACCAACAAAGATGCAAAGCAAAGGAGAAGGCACCTATCAAAAAAATTGTAAAGCCTAGTTCTCTTAAGCATCAAGCAGTAGATGAAGGATTCATCCAAGAGATGTTGCCAAGCTAGACTACAAAGGTACATTCTAATTATAGCAATGACTCTTTTAATTCATATATTTCTACTAGTCCTATTAATGAGATTGATGTTGGAAGTTTAAAAGCAAATAATGCTCCAATTATCAATGTATCTTTTGATGTACATATTGAAGATGAAATAAATTCTTATAAATATATTAAGAATGTTAGGGATACTTTATGTTCTAACTCTATACATTCATCAAGTAATTATGTTGATACATTTGAAAAACACATGAAGGGAATAGGTTTTAAGTTGTTAGCAAAAATGGGATTCAAAGGAAAAGGCCTTTGCATTAATTGTCAAGGAATTATCCAACCTATCCAAGTGGAAAAAAGACCACTCCATGCAAGATTAGGATATGAAGGTCAAGGAAAATCGTCCCAAGAAGCTGAGTTGAAGGATTACTCAAGAAATAAGCTAAAACATCCTAAAGAACTAGAAGAATTACTCTACAAAGGTGAAGCAGTTACATTAGATGAAGAATCTTCAAATGACTCATCAAGGTATGCAAAAAAAAAAACTCAAATGTATTTTTTGATTATGCACAAGAGAGTCGTAAAAGGAAATTTAAGAAAATTATTAAAACAAAGCTACCTAAGGAAGAAGTGAAGATAGTATATTACTTCAATGCTAAGGGGAAAGTATTGAAGGAAGCTACGCAAAATCATCCACAACCTTAGGCAAAGGTTGTAACTACATCTTTAGCTAAGCAAAATATAGAGCTTCCTCAGAGAGAATCTAGTTCGTCAGAACTTGAGACAACATCAACAAGGGAGATGGTAGTTAATGAAAATTTGACAATTCAGAGCTTGTCAGCCTCAAAAGGTAAGTAACACTTCTTTAAAATAATAATTTCTAATCATTCTTAAGTAGATGTTATTTTTGATGTAAATTAGAAAAATAATTTGATATCTAAAGATATTTAAAAAGTCTTAGGTTTGAAAACTAGGCCACATTTCAAACCATATTCATTAAATGAGATAAATGAGGGTAATGATGTAATATGTAAGTAAAACTTGTAAATTAGAGTTTGTGATTACCTCCCATTTTGTAGATGAATTTGAGTTAGATGTGGTTCCACTATAGTTTAGTGGCATTATGTTGGGTAAACCATATTTGTCTCTGAGAAAGGAAACATTTTCCAAGAAGGAAAATCAGTATAGCATTGTAAAAGATAGGATAGAATATCTCATGTGAATGCATCGATATTAACCATTACAGGTAAATGGTGCCTTCAGTTTTATTTTTATACCCGTTTATATTATAGATAGGAATGTTGTAGGACAACATGAAGATGTCATCATGAGAATAATCAGTAATAACTTAGAAGACATGTTGTATGTTTTAATCTTTATGTTTTAGAGTGTGAAAACATACATACATATTTCCATTATGTTTGTAAGACCTGAATATAGGCATTGTTTATAAATTTATAAGACCCAAATATAGGTAATGTTTATAATCATTATATATATTTACAATGTTTGTCAAGAGAGAAAGAGTCAAAAAGTTGAAGAGCCAAGAGATGAAGGGCTGAAGAGCTAAAGAGCCAAGAGCTGAGAGTTGAGAGCTAGAGCTAAGAGCTGAGAGCCAAAGCCAGAGCTAGTTTCCATAAAGCTAGAGCTAGAGGTCATCAAAATATTCTTTTCCAGATTGAGATCCCCTACTAGGGATAACTGATGTATAAAGTGATTTTTGCATCAATAATAGATCGGTTCTACCTTTGAGTAGGATCTAGAGACGTAGCCCAAGTCAAAGATGAACTTTGTTATCAACCTAGTTGTCATGAGTTGAATTTTGTGATTTATTTGCATTTGATTAATTAATTAATCATTTTTAATGTAAAAATCAATCATAACTACAATTAATGGATATTTTTAAATACTTTGGGTTTTGAGATAAACAAATTTTTAAAGGTAATTTCTTATTCATTTCCTTTGAGTATTTTTTAGAAATTGAATATTGAACAAAAGTATCCAAGGTAAAATTTTTTCATTGAAATAAGTGCTAGTTTATAGATCATTAGCTTTGAGTTACACCCATCATTAACCTTATAAAATCATCATCTTATCATAGCCTATATCCCTCCCTTGCATGCATCCTTACTTTGGATACATCTAAAGCTTGTAGCCTTTTAATACTATCATCATCATGTTATGGTTAATTCCCCCTTAGGATGTGTTGATAATCATGACACAATCATCTCTACTCCCTGTACATGTGTCCTTGTGAGGGGAATCATCATCAATATGTATCCAATTTCTCCAATAGAATTCATATTATTCACAATCTACCTCACATCTTAAACCACATCCCCTCATCTATCCATTGCATCCCACCCCTCATTTCTTCATTTGAGTGGCCATCCATTTCATTTTGCCTCGCATGTCCCCTCGAGGGTGCATCATATCCCCTAACACCATCTACTAACATTCATCCATGAAATAGTTTTTATTTGAAAGATCATTACTCCTTACACTTATATCCACTCATAATTCCATTTCAAAAAAGAACAAAATGTATGCACTTAAATTCACTCTCATACATTATGATCACTCATATTACTTTTAGTCGACACTAATTCTACTCATCTAATTTATTCTAATAAATCCTATTCCAATATTCCCCATTCTTAATTATTTATCTAATATCCCCATTTAATAATTATTCATTTACTATCCTTAGTCTAATCTCATTTCACCATTAATTATTCTAAATCCCCATTATCCTAATATAATCCCATTTACCTATTATTTGGGAATTTTAAATTCCCAATGGCCCACCTACTAGTATATTCTTAGGCTATCCTAAAACCCTAGTTCCTAATACCTACCTATTCCTTATCTAACCTCATTCTAATCACCATTAGTCCCTAAGAAGGATTATAGAACCCTCCAAATATATAACCTTCCCTATTCTAACCCCTCCTCTCTAGAAGTGTTTGAATCTAGAGGCTTCCAAGAAATTTTAAATTCCTTAGATAATTCACAACCTTGATCTCCTTCATCCATGTTTAAAAATCAACCATTGATCTTTCACTTCCTCTTCTATTTAGACAAATCCACTCCTCCATTGGATCTATCTAGAAAAATAATAACAAATCCATGTCAATCCAATCCTTCATCGATCATTAAGAATCTTCATCATGCCATCATAATGACCATAATCTGAGTCAAAGTAAGCAATCATCCTAATCTCTTTTCATTCCTTTTGATGTTGGTTCAAATAATTTAGATTTATAGCTTATTCATCTAATTGTACTTAGTTATAATGGCTTTAGACCTTACTTAGGGATTTGATATTTGAGTGTTTTAAATTAGTTAGATTTAATCCATAAAACTCAAATTTTAGGCTACAACTACAATGGTAGTGGGTATGGTAGATCACCAAGACAGGTTATACAACTTATCACATTTTACACCTAATTCTTCTCAGATGGCATTGCTAACTCATTCAGATGGAGTTATCAAATTATGGCATGATTAGTTTGACCACCTTAAATATCGCTACCTTGAAAAACTTAGAAAAAATGACATGGTCATAGGATTTCCTTGAGTCCAATTATCTAAGGGACTTTGTGAGAGGTGATCTCTTGGAAAGCATCCTAAAGCAAAATTGGACAAAGGCAAAGCTTGGAGGGATTCAAAAGCATTAGATTTAGTACATAGTGATGTATCTAGGACTTTTTCTAGTCTATCTTTTACAAAGGCCAAGTCCATTCTCACTTTCATTGATGATTTCTTGAGATATACATGGGTCTAATTTCTTAAGCAAAAGTATGAAGTATTTTAATATTTTCAAGACTTCAAGGCACTTGTTGATAAATAATCTGAGAAATCCATCAAGGTTATTTTAACTAATAATGCGAGTGAATATGTCAGCAATAGATTTGAGTAGTTTTTCACCATAGAGGGGATTGATTTGAAATATATAGTTACTTACATTCCTTTACAAAATGGAGTTAAAAAATAAAATAGTAGGTCATTTAAAGAGATGGCTAGTTATATGTTTCACTCTAAGTAATTGGACATAAGTATTGTGATGAAGCCATTAATTGTGCTAGATATATTTAGAAGAGGATTACTCATAAATATTTGGAAGGCATAAAACCCTTTAAACATTGGAATGAAATGAAAATTGATGTTGATAACCTTAGGTTATTTGAATCCCCAACTATGACATGTATACTAAATAAGGTACATAAAACTATAGAACCTCATTCCAAGCATTAAGTCTTTGCAGGTTATCCAAATTGTGTTAAGGGGTACCACCTTATACATCTAACCATACATGATTTATTCATAGAGAGAAGTGTTCACTTTTAGGAGAGTCCCACATACTCAACACTTGACACTTCTTCTCTTTCATTGGATTCACTTAGACTTGATGATTCTTATTCTAACTCAGATCATCTAATTTAGGTTCTTAAGCCAGGGTCTTTTTCTTATAATTTTAATAGTGAGCATAGTGATGGGGAGTATTCTACATCTAACTCTATTCATATTTCAAAGGATGAAGAGTCAACACCTAACTCGCCCACATTTAGACCCCTTTGTGCCAAGAAAACACTTTAGAGTACAGGCACTTGGGTAGGGGATAAAATAGACGATAGACATAACTAACCATATTATTAGAGTGGTCTACATGCTTTATTTACATCATTTTAGGATCCATAGACATTTCAAGTAGCTTCAAACATACTTGAGTGGGATAGTGCTATGTAGGAAGATATTATTCCTTGATCAAAAATCACACTTGGGATTTGACTTCAATTCTTAAGGGAAAGAAAATGGTTTAATGTAGGTGGATATATTAGACCAAGATTGTAGAAGATGGGTTGATCAATAAGTATAAGGCATGATTGGTCATTAAGTGTTTTTTATAGGTATCCAACATTGACTACTCAGAGACCTTTACACCTATTGCAAAGATGACTTCAATCTAACTGACACTAGTTATAGCTGTAACACATGGTTAGGATGTGCACCAGATAGATGTGAAGACTGTCTTTCTTTATAGAGACCTTGAGGAGGAGATCTATATAGAGAAGCCATTTGGGTTTATTAAATAATCATATTTAGTTTTTATACTTAGGAAATCAATTTAAAGCCTCAAATAGGCCCCTTGGGCCTAGTATGATAAGATGGATTCCTTCCTCCATACTTAGGGTTTCATGAGGTGTCATTCACACCCTAATGTGTAATTTTTATAGTAGGATGATTCTTTATGATACTAGTCCTTTATGTTGATGATATTTTAATCATCAAGAGATCTTCATTGGCTATTTTAGTGGTGAAGATAGCTCTACCAGATAGATTTGACATGATTGACTTGGGTCTCCTACATTACTTCCTTGGCATTGATATTTCATAGTCTGATTTAGGTATTTTACTTTCACATCCCAAGTATGCTTTTGATCTTTTGGCTTAGTTTCACATGGATGATTGTAAGCCATCTGTAACTCTATTCCTTATCAAACTTCAGGTTGATTATTTTATACCTTTGGTTGATACCACTGGGTATTGACAACTTATTGGTAGGCTTATTTATCTGACTCATACTAGGTACAATATTTCATATGTAGTAATATTTGTCTTTATATTCATATAGGAATCCAATGAGCTATAATGGAAAATATTGAAGAGGATATTGAACTACATTTAAGGCTCTTGTAGATTCATGATTCAGTAAAGATTTGGCATAGTGGTTGACTTGGTTTGTTTTATAGATTCAGATTGGGTTAGTGATACTCAAAATCATAGGTCCACTTTAGGTTACATATTTTCTTTGGGTTCTAGTCCCATTAGTTGGTCTAGTAAGAAGCAAAACACTATTTCTATATCATCCATAGAGGCATAATATAGGGGAGTTATTAACATAGTTAGTAAGATTATTTAGCTTGAGGGGATTCTATTGGAGTTTGGCATTACTTTGAAGTATCCCACCATCATGTATTATGACAACTAGAGTAACATACAGATATGCAAAAATTTGGTTCAGTACTAGAAAACCAAACACATTGAGATTCACATGCATTTTAATTAGGATCTTATTCATGGTCAGGTTATCAACTTGAGATTTTATGAGTCTTCAAAGTAGGTTTTAGATATCTTTACTAAACCCTTCATTGAAATCAAGTATATTCATCTATGAGATCTTCTTGGGGTGTAGTTTACATCAGTAGTAAAATCATCTTTAGGGGGCCTTATACCCTCTTAACTTATTCTATGTATCTCTTTTTGGTGGGAGTTTATCCTATTGGTTTTTTTTCTCTAATTTATGAGATATTATTATGCACTTGCGTACCTCACTAGGCCTCATTGCTAAGACTCAATTCTCCATCCAACTTAAGCTATGCTTAAAGGGGGGTGTTGGTGTAGACTTAGATCCTACAAGTTTTGTTTACATGGTTCATTATACTTACTTAGGGTCTTAGAGGCCATTTGGGTCATTTGGGAAAACTAATCCCGTAATCACTGGAATGTGGGGATTTATTCTCTCTCCCACCTATATATGTACCTCTCTCCCTTGTACTCATAATCCAAGGATATTGAATATTTTGGTTTTATTCATTTTGATTTGTGTTGTGTAATTATCATTTGTCATTTCAATTTTATAAAACTATTTGGTGCTGTGCACTCACTTCTTATCTTGTGTAACCATTTGAACTTCACATTTTCCTTATCCAGACTAGGATCAAAATCTGATAATCAAAACTAAAAAAATTAGAAAAACTATAACTATCTAGAATATTAAATCCATTGAAAATGTTTAAAACTAAATTTATGAATAACATGGTAATATTTTTAATAACATTATAGCCACTGAGCATGAATCTAAATAACTCCCATAAATTAAACTAATAAAATCTCCCTTATCTATTTGGTACACATTGTATTCTAATGGAATAATAAGTAAATCAACCAAGATTATACCTATACCATCATCATAAATCTCAATTTTAACTTTATTTAACACATACATCACCAATGGTTGAGACATAGGGTTATCAACATGTTTCTTGCTTGATCATGAAGGGTCATCAGGTAAAAGCATAAAAGGTCTAGGTATAACTTCCAAAGGTGGGTTTGGATTGGCCAAGTTAGGGTTGAGTTTAGGAAATAATTAATTATGAATAAAAATAGGGGATACATTAGCCAAATCATCTCAAGTTTTATGTATAAAAAGAGTCACTTGATGTATTTGTCTTGGGTATTTAGTGGGATATTTAATTAGGTATAGTATATAAAATATATGTTCAAGTAATATATATGGTCAAGATTAGATATGGGTTTGCAATATCAAAATATGGGTTGGGTATTTTATTAGGAATCTCATACTCAAGTAGGTATGGTAATAAGTATAATTACATATGGTATAATCAAGTAGGTAAAGTAGGTATAAAATACTCAAGTTCAATAAGCTAGGTAGGGAATATTCAAGATTAATTTATGGCCTAGATAATTAGGTACAATGCATACTAAAGATTAAGATATGGATCAGATATTTTATCCAATCAAGATATGGATAAAATATTAGGGCTAGGGATGGACAATGAGGGAATGAGTAGGGGTGATGAGGGTTGATGAGGGAGTCATTAGGGATGATGAGGGGAAATGAGGGTAAATGAAGAACTGATTAAGGATAATTAAGGAGTGATTAAGGTTGATGAAGGATTGTGAGGGTTGGTGACAGAGTGATTAAAAATGATTAGGGATGAGGACAAAGTGATTAGGGATTATTAGGGATGAGGAGGGAGTTATGAGTGATGATGTGGGATGCTTATGGTTACTAAAATAGTGATTATGGATGATAAGGGAGTGATTAGAGATGATTAGGACATTGAAGGTCAATGAAGGAGTGATTAGGGATCATGAGGGATGCAGTGAGAGTGATTAAGGATGATGATAAATTAAAACTAATACAAAAAATTTATTGGAGGTGATTAATTCATTAACGTGACCTAATTTTCATCAATCACACCATTTTCTCTTGAGTTCAAAGTGAGTAGTTTGTAAACATCAATATTGATAAAAGGAATATGGCATTAATTACCTTTATAGATCATGTTGGATATATATATGCTTGGGAAACACACTATTATAAACCATAATGGAACACACTCTATAATATTAGTGATTTCCTATCCATCTATCTAGTAATCCATTCTCCTATAGACTAAATCTTAGTGATATATAGTGAAAATGAGAAGTTGACTATGGGGTTAAGATTTAAATTATTAAGTAGTATTCAATTAACCCTATATAAATAGACATAAATTGGGTTTATAAACTATAGGATTGTAATTATTATATGCCTACATCCCAATCTATATATGTAAGTAATAAAATTTCATCCCACCCTTTTCTCTCTTTCCTGAATATTTATTCTAGCTCAGGGATCTAGATACACAGTCTCTCCATGTTAAGGGTTATTAAGGTATATGCATATGTGGTAAATGTGTCTTAAGTTCAAATTAGCATAAATATATCTTAAAATCTATCTAGAATCATCCAACATAGGTGGAAGGCTAAAAAAAGCATGTTTTGGATAAGTCATAGGTTGTTGAGAGACTTAAAGTGCATGAAATAGAAAAGAGACCAAGTTTAGACATCAATTAATATATGATAAGGACTAAATACATAAATTAATAAACTAATAATAAATATAATAATGACAAATAGGTGGGGAAAATTTCTCTAAGTCTGGTGTAGATTGGAGGTTGGTCTGAAGGGTTTACAAAACTATAACAAAGGTTTTGACATTATGAGTAATAAAAAAATGCTTTAATGATTATTGTGTATTCATTCTAACTTCATGATATGTATAACATTTTGTGTAAATATGAACTTTTAGTAAATATGACCTTCCTATACATTTATTTTTGTTATTGGGTGTAAATCAAGAGGAACATGTATGCATTCCTATTTATTTGCACCCAAAGCACAAATGAGTATCTCTTTTATACTTTTGGGTGAAATTTCACAACAATAGGTATGCATTATAACATTTATGAATTATAGTGCATGGACAATATATATATTTGAATTCAAAAAACTAATCCTTTTGGATCTAAAATGGCTTGGATTCCTGAGCCAAAGGTTGGGAACTATCAACACATAGTCGAGTCTAAGAGTTTTGATAGAAAATAACAAAACTAAACTTACATTACCAAATACACTTTGAATTTTAAAAAAAAATTCAAACAATTGTTTCTATGACAAGGATCACACTCTCATATTTTCATATATATGATTTTTATAAAATTTTGACTATTTTAAGGTTTTAAACTATATTGATTTCTAACTATACCTTTTTTAGGATGCTACATGACACATTTATACATGCCTATACATGTTTATGTAAATTGATTTTCATTGATCCAAGCGCAAAATGAATTATATAGTCACAAACTAGGCATAATTCTACACACATTAAAAAAATAAATTTCATTTATTTGGAGGTAGTTAGGGGGTTCGCATGACCGACTATTCATTTTTTTCTATTTTTATGATCTATTTACTTAAATAAATAATCACTAAAAAATATAAAAAAATATAAGTTAGAGACAAGATGATCTTATCTAAATAATCATCAAAGGGTTTCAAACCATATTAAATGATGCTAAAAAAATGAGGGGATGCATGACCGTCTATCTACTCTATTTTATTAAAAAAAAACAAGAGTTCATCTTCAAGTTTTATATGCATGACCTAATTATACTTAACCATTTTAATAAAATAGTGTTTTGGATACTAGACTCTAAATTCTACAATTCATTTTCTTATACCATCTTCAAATTTGAGTGTAGCCATCTCAAATTATCTACAAAATCTCATATTTTTAAAATATGAGGAAAATCATGTCAACAAATAGGCCCGTTTTTATCTCCCAAATTTGTGCACTTACCTAGTTAATAATAGAAAAATAATGGAAATATATTGATTATATTTTTGACTAATTGAACTTGATGGTATGCTTATTTAGAAATGATTTGACGATCTTACCCTATTCTATATTTATACATGCATCTATCTTTTATGGCTCAGCTCATGCTGGGGGTGGATACCACTATTCTCTTGAATGGTGATATGAATGGATGTTTTAATGTTTAATTTCCTATTGGTAATGGAAAGAGTGATATAGGTGGTGGATAACTTAGTGCTATGTTCCTCTCAATGCTATGTTTCCCTTAGCTTAGTACTCAATATAAGTGTTTCTTGTGGTATTGCAAAACACCTATTGTATTTGTTTTTAATGATAAATTAATCGAGTTCATAATATAAGGATAGATGAGATCCATTTACTATATTGTTGCTTGCTTAAAGAAACTAATCATTGTTGGGCTAGATTTGGATTTTTGTTATGATCAATGTTAAGTAAAATGTATTCCTTTTTTGCCTAGGATTATGGATAACATTTGTCTTTTGTATAGTTGTTTGTTATGAACCATCGGTCTTTATAATGGTATGTTGTTGTCTATCTTATAATAGTATTAATAATTCCCTACATCATTCTTGTATGTATAATACCATTTAAATTCTATATAATGGTTTACTATTGTCTATCTTATTATAGCCTATATAAGGCCATACATCTTGCTTGTGTGTATAATACCCTTTACATTATATATAAATTATACTATTGTCTATCTTGGTACATAAAGGTAAGGAACATATGAACCAGTCATTGTTTGCCTTAACATGTTGTTAACAAATGTTAACGTAGTCGTGAGATGTAAATGCACTAAGTAGTTAAGGAACTTTCACGATTATTGATATTTAGAATTGATAATAAATAACAATAAACCATTATATTAATTGATTGTTCATTGGATCCTTTCATTTATGTAACATGAACTATTGTTTTCATGTTTATGTGTAGCGTATTCCAAATGCTCAAGATAATATTTAATATTGATAATGAACAATAATAGACCATTATACAGAATCATAGTTATTATTTTATTGGTTCATTTCCTTTATGTAGCAAGGTGAGCAACATTGTGAATAGAGCAAGGGTCAAAACTCCAAACATTTAAATCACTTTATAGTATAAATTTAGAATAGAATGTATAGAGTTCAAATTCATTTATATATAATATATCTGAGAATGATATATAGAATTTAAATGGTATTATATAGATAAAATAAAAGTGAATATTCAAGGCATTATATATACTATCATAAACGGTATTATATATATATATATATATATATAAAATACCGTTTATGATAGTATATATAATGCCTTGAATATTCACTTTTATTTTATCTATATAATACCATTTAAATTCTATATATCATTCTCAGATATATTATATATAAATGAATTTGAACTCTATACATTCTATGCTAAATTTATACTATATTTGTGTATACCATTACAAAGAATGTAAAGGTTATGATTTTTCCCTTTTTGAAAAGAATGTCAATACTTTATTTGTGTATACCATTACAAAGAATGTAAAGGTTATGATTTTTCCCTTACTGTGTATATATTTTTTACATTCTACTTTGAACATATAATTACCTTACTCATGACTATGTATACTTGATCTACATATATTGTATACCATTACTTAATCTGTTTATATAGGTATTAGTGTATATATGTATACTTTTTTTACGTTTTAATTTGAATGTTTGACATTTTTATCCCTCCTCTACTCACTAACCAAGTATGTACACTCAAAATATGAATCATGTTGGTTCTAATTCATTGCAACTTTTATTGAAACACTCAATTGATTTTATACTTGACTGAACTAGTATAATGTCTTATATATACTAATGCCCTATTGTAATACTTAATAATTCCTTATTTATTTTATACTTCATAATACTAGCATAACTCTGGTCCACCACTTCTCTTAACTCAGTAGATAATATTAGTGTTTTTGTTGGGATTGCATAACATTTATTATGTTCCTTTTTGTTCGTAACTCTATCAAGTTAATAATATAGGGCTCATGGAAACCCATTAGCTATATTATTAACTTCTTGAACCTAATGGTATGCTTATTCGAGAATCTTTTTTATGATCCTACCCTGTTCTATCTTTAAATTTGCATCTATCTTTTATGGCTCAACTATTCCTTTAAATGGTGATATGTGTTAGGATTTAATATTCATAACATTATTAATTATTATAAAGGTTTAATCATTTTCAACCTATTATAGAATATCCATTTATTTTTTATTATCAGTAAATGTATTCCTATATTGTTTTTGTTACCTCTTACTATTCCAGGTTATTAGATCCTAGTTTCTAGGAGGTTGTTGTGCTACCTCTATGGCTAGATAATAGTCTTTGTTTTGTTCTCATTAATATGTTGAACATAATATATTGTGTGACATTATTATCTCTATGTAGAATGTGTGTTCTAATCTCTAATTTGCCAACAATGTGGTATCAGAGCTTATTTGGTCTTACACATGTAATGAAAGCCTCTGTAAAGTTTTAATGAGTGATCAGGGGCAACAACTTTGCTATTGTTAATCATCATGATCTATGGTCAAAAATCATTTTAGTTGTTTGTTCAGCTATAATACATCTTGATTGGAGGTATTTAATATTTTTTGACTCATTGTTTATATGCTATTCTAAATGTTTTAGTGCAGTCCATAATTACACCTAAACCTACATCAAATAATTATTGGTTTTACATGAATTATTTGGTGATAATTTTTTATTCCACTTTTGCAATAGAATCAAGATATAGATATTTAGTATACCTATCATTTGGTGTCACCCTTTAGTCTAGCCTCCATTAATCAACTAAGAAATGCAAAAATCTATGAAAACTGTATGCATAATTTTATAGCTAGCAATTGAAAGTTTAGATTTATCATTTTATATCATGTGTGCCAATGTCTCTGAAATACATTTAACGTGATTCACCAATATTTTTCCATGGTCTCCTTACAAAGTGGTGTTCAAGTTTATGATGTTAATCAACAAAAATCCCCAAATGATAGTGTTGTGTTACATTGAAATCATAAAGTTGTCGGTATATAATTATTGAGTGTCATTATAAATTTGCTTATGATTAGTTGTGTCATTAAAAATTTTATTTATATATGAGCTCAAGTTTAATGGTCATTTTATTTTATATTGTCAGAGAAAAAAATTAGTTTGTTTAGTAGTTTAGGTTATATTAAGTATGATATTTAGTAGTTTTTTTTGGCTTGGTATTTGTATAAATTTTTTCATGTCATTTAGTCTCTTTATTATTAATATTTAGTCATTAAAGATTCATAGTCTTTTAGGTGTCTCTCTCAGAGTCATTAAGTCATTTTATTTCAAACTATTTATTTAAAGTTATCTTTATAAAAGAGTCAAAAATAAAATTATTTTCTCATCAATAAAAATTGAGTCAAAAGTAAAAAAAATATCTTATTAGATGCATTATCACTTATATGTGACGTCTATTATCGTAAATTGAGCTTGATCGACATCCTTGATAAGTGAGAGGCTTTACCAATTGGAGGCTAGAGGATACATGGACATTGGAGGATAATTGGTGTTCTCTCTTGAGTCACCTATGATGGGGTTGCATATTTATTGTGGTGACATATTTTTAGTTTATTTTTTTAATGTTGTGCATGGTTTTATTATGTGATATGGTTTTCAATAAAAATACCAAACATTATTTTCTAGTTTGGTACATCTTGATAAAGAACATTATGGGGAACAAAAACACTAAAGTATCACTTGGTTCTTGGAAACAGGTTTGTGGAAATATGAAAAACCATCAAAGTGAATAAAATAGTTGATTCTTTATGTCACCTCCATGTTCATGATCAACCTATAGATAGAAAACCATAGGGGTTCATGGTAATCTAGGAAACCACCAAAGGTGTTAGTAGAGAGATGTATTCCTGTCACTTCCAAGTTTGTGGTCATCCTGAAAGGAAAAACCAAGGTGTTACCAGGACCATGAAGCCAAAAAGATGGCATGCCACCTCAAAGGTGAGCAGGCTATAGATAGAGTGTAAATGTTTTTTTACTGTGTTTGATATTAAAGGGGGGATAAGAATTAATAAAGTTAAAAGGGTAAATGCCAAGATATAATATTTATAAAATTATTAATTGTTATATAGGTTTAATTATTTTAAACCTATTATAGCATATCAAATTATTTTTTATTATTAGGAAATGTATTACTGTAATGTTTTTGTTACCCATGACTATTTTGCGTTATTAGATCCTATTTTATAGGAGGTTGTTGTGATACCCCCATGGATATTTGATAGCCTTTATTTTGTTCTAGTTAATATGATGAACAAAATATATTGTGTGACATTATTATCTATGTGAAAAACATGTGTTCTGCTCTCCAATTTGCCAATAATATGAATGGATTTTTCTAATGTTTAATTTCTTGTCGCTAATGGAAAGAGTGACATATGTGGTGGAAAACTTAATACTATGTTTATGCTAATGTTATGTTTCTATTATTAACTTCATAAGTGTTATGAAATCCTATAAAAAACAATATTATTGGTTACTAGGTTAATAAAAACATAACATTAAGAAAAACATAGTAGTAAGTTATCCACCACTTCTCTTAACTTAGTACACTGTATTAGCGTTTCTTGTGGGATTACAAAACACTTATTGGATTCCTTTCTATTCATAAATCTATAAATTTAATAATGGAAGGATAATGTAATCTTGTTTTCTATATTCATGACTTCTTGAACCTAGTGGTATGATTATTTGGGAATGATTTTTGGATCTTACCCTGTTCTGTCTGTAAACCTGCATCTATTTTTTATGACTCAAGAGATGTTGATGTGGTTATAAATATTAATTTAAATGGTGATATGAATGGATGTTTCTAATATTGTATTCCCTATTATTAATGGAAAGAGTGACATACTATATTACTATTTTCCATTGGAAAGTTTTCATTTGTAGCTTTATGTACAACAAGTTAATGCAATGTATGGTAAAGATACACATTTTCAAATTTTTATCTCACATTCTGTACGGATAACCCTACAAAAAAATTGAGGTTAGGGTGTGCCAAATTATTTTCATTAACATCATATGATTATTATTAATCTTGAAGATGATTATGTTTTCTATATGTTTTCTTTTTTTGTATAGGATTATGGACAACATATATGTCTTGTGTATTGTTATTTTCTATGATATAAGCAATTTATGTTTCAAATATGCATATATTATTTATGTTAAGAGGAAATAAGTGATAAAATTTAATTCTTATACAATTATAAATGATATAAAATTGAATGGTTAATATTATATAGCTCTTTTTAATGGTCCTATGAATCTTTATGACAAGAATGCAAAGAATGTAGTTCTTGAAATCAGTTCAAAATTAATGTCACATCCTGATTTATATCTAATCCTAATAACCTATTGATTTGTGATTTTTTATGGTTATTATTTGAATAAATATTGTTTAATTAATCTTGATTTCATATACTAATTATGGGTAGTTATATGTTGCTTAATTTACATGATTGATTAGCTATGGAATTAGTTATACTTTTATGGTGTGTACATGTTGATCATGTTTTTTAGTTATTACAATAGTATATTATGATTTTTATTTGTTTTTGGATAACTACCTTCATTATTATGAGGTGGATTCAGGACATATCCATCCCTTAGAGTGTGATGGATAGAGGGAATCATTGGAGATGGTGGTATATATAGAGGTGTTAGGGGATGATAGATTGAAGAAATAGAAACCCACACACACACCACAAATAGATTAATGTGTTTGATCAGTGTTTATTTTATATAAATTTAGTATCTATTTAATTGATAATATACTTCTATTATGATCTTGATTTCTATTTGATTATTACATTAATCTGGTTGTCTAATTTCACTTATGGTTGTAGTACCTAGATTGACTCGTATGATGTTATTTTTATGTCAAATGATTGAATCTGTGTTTTCCTTAATATGACTTACTACTATCTTTGGATATAACTAAGTGTAGTATGGCAACGTTTTGTTTAGTATACTTTGTTATAGTAGTAGATGGATTCTATAACTTTTCTCAATTTGTGTGTTGAGGCGATTATCATGCTTAGAAGGTTATCATTATTATAATAATTAAATGATTTTCATAGAAGTCATTTGTATTGTTAAATAATCATTGCGATAAAATTTATTTGTTTTGACTTATGATTATTGGTGGGGTCTTTGTGCTTAATCATTGTTAGTATTATTATAAATCCTTTATGATTAGATAATGTTCATAATCCTCTACTAAGTGAATGTCAATTGTTTCATTGTTAAATGATTATTGGAGACATCATTATGTTTGATTTATGAAATAATGTTCAATGATTTTTTTTATAAAAGTCGATGGCATGGTTATTAAAGGAAGTCAATATTATCATGCATATAGTTTGAAGGGACTATAATTTTTGTCATATTGATTAAATGGGAAGGTTTGAGATATTAATGTTTTAATCTAGCATTGACTTAGGGATTAATAATACCATATTATAAATAAAAGTTATGTTTGATGTTACATGAGGAATTATGGAAGACTGTAAGTTATATTAATTATTTCTTTACATCCATCGACTTGGTCATTATTTTGGTCAGGAAGTTTGCGTGTTCTAGTAAGATGGAATATAATAATAGGAGGAGAAGGGAAGCTTAGATGGGTACATGGCATGATAAGTAGAAAAGTTAAGAGGAATTTGATCTACAAGGAGAAAAAACTCAAATCGTTGGAAGAATAGAATTCTCTTACCAGGTTGGTGTTGTATTATAATTCTTATATCATGTGGAATTTTTGATACTTTCAGGAAATGTTCTTAAGGGATTTTAGTAAGTTTCATTTTATTGAAATTATTGCATGGGATAAATGTTCAACCCTGTGGATGGCTTGGCCATAAACAAAAGTAAAAATATAACCTATAAACCCTAGGAATAAATGGGTTGTGATTTGTTTTCTTTTCCATATGATATGAAATACCTCTAAAAATTATGTGCATATACTTGTTCTGATCTCAAAAACACTAGGAAAAATCAGATGTGGGGTATAAATATTTCTTTAGTTGTGTGCATTTACTTAGACTTGGTAGAGTCTTTACTCAATATATTTATGTTATATCATTTATACCAATACAAACATAATTATATGTGATTAAGTCCTGAAATGAATATGGTATGACTGTATAATTGGGGGTTTTAAACACATAACTATTAAATATAGTCTTAGGCTATTTATTTTATATACAATTAATGACTATATTAAATATTATATCAAGATAGAGTTTTATGCCTAGTTAGGGTATGACTCTTTATTTCTAAACCCAAAATTTAAGTATGAAGCTTTTATAGAAATACACTCTCTAAAATAATATAAGAAATTAAAATTTGTGTTTAATTTATTGATTAATATTAAGCTATATACATATATGATTTAACCTTTTTGGGAATATTGAGGTATTATTCCTAATTTATTTAAAGAGTATAAGTAGTAAAATCAGTCAATAATGATGCTATAATTAACCTATTGATTTTTTAATTCCAATTTTTTGTTTAGAATTTCTAAAAATAGAAAATAAGTAAAGAGAAATATGACTTAGCTTAAAATTGTTTTGATTTGACTGAGATAGAGGCTGATATTGATTGTGCAGGACTGAGACACTATCATAAACTAAGATTTGAAGTTAATTTTCTAATTAGATAGGAGCACTAAAACTAGATAGGAGTGTCACAAACATTGTATTTAACCTTTGCCACTACTGTCTTAATGATTTGAGCTTCTTGGGTTTTGTTCAGTAGGTTGTGTGACCCTGTTTATGAAGTTTTAGCATATGGAAGTCTCTAGAGCTCCTTGTAGAGCAAATTTTCTCTTCAAACCCTATCTTTTGTTATGTTTTGATCAATTTTAAATAAGATGGGGGGGGGGGGGGGGGGGGGGGGGGGAAGGGAATGCAGGGGGGGAGGGGGGGGTGTTGGGTGTGGGGGGATGTTAGTGTGTGTAATATTCACTAGACATATATCTACACCCCTTATGTGGGCACACTACCTACATACCAATATTTCAAATAGGGATAAAGCCACATGTAGTTCTTCCACTTGATGTCCTTTGTGTAATTAAGTGTATGAAGATGTAGAATACTAAACTGGATGTGCTTAAGTTGTCTATGGATTAGTGCAAGTATTTCAATGAGCTTATAAGTGTGTTGGCTAACTATATGTAGAGAATAGGGAAGATTGCCTAAATAGTCTTACTTATAATCTTACTTGCTTAGTGATATTTGCCAACTCTTTCCAAATTATCTTTGAATGGGATTTTATAGGGACCTATTAGTCAAGGGTTGAATATTCTCACATTAGGATGACAAGGATAAGGATGGGGAACTGGAATACATTGACCATTGGGGCTAGAAATGGACTTGGACACTAGTGTTAAAAGTAGATAAGAATGGCATTGGTACTATAATCCTAGTTTAGCACTCTTGTCTTGAGTAGATAGGACCTAGAGATATTAATATATTATGGAAAAAAGAATATAGCTTAGCTCTGATCAAGTTTGGAAGGATACAAATGATTGGGAATCAATGAAAAGATGCCTATGAGTGTCATGACAGAAATCAAGAGGGACCTATGGGTTGGGTGTCAGTAGCCACTCTCAAGTTAACTATTTTTGCATTTTATATGACTACATCCCCCCCCCCCCTTATTCTAGTGATATAGCAAAGTGAAATACAAGATAAAAGAGAAATAAAAAGTATACCTAAACTTACCTGTAAGGGTGAAGCCCATGAAGCTTGTGTGATGTTAGTTGTGTGTAGAGAGAACACATTGTGAAGTATGAATCTATAAAAAAAAGAGTAGATCAATTCTTACTAGATCCACTATATTTAAAATAAGAACATATAAAATTAGGAGAGAGAGAGAGAGAGAGAGAGAGAGAGGAGAGAGAGAGAGAGAGAGAGAGAGAGAGAGAGAGAGAGAGAGAGAGAGAGAGAGGAGAGAGAGAGAGAGAGAAATAAAATAATGAATACACCTCATTGGATATGCAAAGTAATACAAAACCTATTAGGATGTTGAATGATATTGAATAATATTGGATGTGTGATGAACCAAGAGTAATATCATGAATGGATTGGAGTGCTCAATTCCCTAAGCGTGGCTCAAGAATTCAAAGGCTTCCCCTTTAGCTCCATCATTACCTACTAAGTGAATCTATATGATCATGCATGTGCTAATCAATGTCTACACTATGTGCATAATCCCTCTGACTAGGTGGATTATGAATACAAAGGGTAGCTAGTTATTTGGCTCCATCATTTCCCCATTAAGTGAAGTTATGATATCATTATGGAATGTGTGTCAAATGAGATGGATCTTGAATCCCATGAATGTACTATGATATAACATTGTTGGCATGGATAGCTGAATGTATTCTATAAACTAGGCCAGTCTTGGACACTTTAAAATATGGAGATTAGGCTTGTATGAAAGCCACTCCAAAACTAGTGCATTAGGCTTATATGAAAGCCACTTGAGAAATTGAGAACTCAAGAACTAAAAAAGTTAGGCTTGTATGAAATCCATTCTAAAATGATGCCAACTATCTGCAGATGGAATAAGGCATGTAACTGCTAAGAATGCCTAGGTAATATTGAACTTGGAAAGAAAAGAAAATAAGTGTGACATGCACATTACCCCTAATCATTGGTGTCTAAAACATGGAATCTAATCTTGAAGTTATATCAACTAATTTATCTGAAACTAGAAGTGAGAGCCATCATGCTGTGCATGATGCCCCTATATCTATATTCTCTGAGAAAAATTATACTAAAACTACTGACTTTGGTCTAAATTATAGCTAACAAAACTATAACTGAACTTACCTTTCTATCTATTTTTGGAAAATTTGGTTTTTATATTATTTAGATAAGAGCACTAAAAGTGGACACTAGTGGCATTGATATTGTTGTCCAAGTTCGGTACTATTGTCTAGGGCCAAATATGGTAATTGTTATGGATTTTTGACTACCAACCTAGTCTATTATGATTGGTTTAATGTTTGGTTGTTGTTCTAGGTGTTTGAAAAACTACTATTTTGATCGTTAGGAGCTCTGATCTCTAAGACAAAAATCTTGTTTATTTCCCTCTCTTCTAAGGGTAGTAATAAAGACCCTACATTGACTTCCCTTGGGAGAAAGAGCCCTGCAAGTGTGTTATTATACAAAGATACATGATATCAAAATGATAATCGACAACATATCTCAATATATATCAAGATTTTTATTGAGATATTGTTAGATCAACATGGGTATGCCTAGATGGATAGAACAATGTAATAACATGTGAAATTTACTAAACTAGAAATGAAACTCTCTTGAGTTGTTAGTTGTTAGTTGGAGGGATGGAGCATGATGTCCATCACGACATCCAAGATATCAAGATAAATACATGATGTGAATCATGGCATTACAAAGAATGAGAAGCAAACAAGCAACAAGCAAATAAGGCAAGAATAAATAAGCATACAAGGGTGGTTAAGGGGCCAAGCAAATAAGAGACATGGGCACATGCCACTCAAATTGGAAGGCAAATGTACAAGGCATGTTCAAATGCACATACACATACAATTGACACAAGCAAAGTTACCATGAAAGAAACAATCACATAGAGTAGTATAGATAAAGAACATTGGAAAATGTTCTAAAGCACACACATGAATATGAGCAAAGGACATTGGCAAATGTCCTAATGCACATACAAGAGACAAATAGGAACAAGAAAATGGAATCACATCAAGTTGTGCTAAGCAAGAAAGGAAAGCATGCAATAAATTAAAATATAAACGAATCTAACTAATCAAAAAAAGAAGGAAATTATTCAAGACATGTTAGTACAAGACTAGGTATATGCTAAGAAATACACAAGTCCTATATACTAGTGAGTGTTGATAGAGTAATATGTGTAAGCTAGTAAGTAATGTACATCAACATAATAACTAGAGTGTGTGGTGTAGGAATGACATAATCTGGATGGTGTATTCATGTAAAATATGCCCCCGATGAGTATGTATATCGATGTATGTCTCAATGTATAAGTAAGATGGCCCCACAATGGGTATAATGAAGTAATTAAAGAGTTTGATGTCACTACACAAACTCAAAAGAGATCAAGTGGAGCATGGTAATGTAGATAAATTGACAAACAATAGCATATAACAGTAGATGTAGGTATAACATGATAGTAGAAATGTAAAGCATGGATGATGCATAGAATTAGAATGTTTTATTTTTGAATTATCTGTATGTTTTTATATTTTGAAATATTTGAAAGTTTTTTAATTTTTTAATACTATATCATTTTTTTGGTATTTTGAAATATTTGAATGTTTTTGAATTTTTAATATATTTGAGCTACATAAAATTAAGTATGAAAAGCTATGTACAATTAAGTGGGGAAAGAATGATACTAATAAATGAGTCTCATGGGAGACTCCCTATCATGATGTCTTGTATCAAGGAGAGGAATTGTGTGTGATCATGAAGCACAATGGAAATCTTGAGACCATGGCTCTAAAAGTTGTATATGTTGTAAATGCTATAAAATATCTAAATTAGAAACCAAGTGTTAGTTCCCACTGTAACTTTGAGAAGTAGATACCACTGTATGGATCTTAAGGACCCATTTAGTAGTAGGATAAGTTATCTAAACATGTACTCTGTGAATAGATGTATGAGATCTCAATGACAATGCCTTGGGTGTGAACACTATAGCTAGTAGCTGTCTAGAATCCTGAAGTTGTGGAGGTGTATGGACTCTCTATGCTGGCGATGGATGCATTAACTGTGTCTGAATCTAAACTGGAGGGTGAACTATAACTTTTGGAGAAATTAGAACTTGAGGTAAAACTAAAATTGGTGACTGCAAAGTAGAAGATGGTTCTAAAATGGGGAGTGGTAACTCATATGGAACTCCACCAACTATAATAACCTGATTAGCATGAATGATTTTCATGAATCTGTGAAATGTAGAAGGTAATGATCAAAGTTTCTAGATTTATGATTGACCAAGTAGGATATCAAAAGCTCCTAAACTGGGAACTATAGTGAATGATGTGGCCACATGTGTTGGGCCAACCTGTAAAGGAAGTATGATCTCACCCAATGAACTCTTTATGTGCTCACTGAATCCATCAATGACTATGTTTATCAGGGTAATATACTTCTCTAAATATCCCAAATGTTATAGTATTGTCATAGTTCACATTTTCACACTAGATCTATTGTCTATGAAAACACTATGAATAGGATGATTATGATGTAAGCTCTGATAAAGAGTGCATACTAATCCATATCATCCTCAACAATCTCCTATTTTGATAAGGATATGGAATTGTTAGCTAGAACTCTAGAATTTTATACACCAATCATGTTGCTCAAAATATGTGTCTCAATTAAAGGTAGCATGTATGTATCTAGTGAGGGTGTGTATGATATGAATGGTGAGCCCTTGATGTGTCCCTTGTTTGCTATTTGGAATGTTGTGGAAATGGATTAGAGAAGATTTTCAATGCTTTATCTTATGTTTTCTTTACCTGAGAAGGCTCAATTAAAGTACCAAGATCAATATGATTTCCATCTATCAAATCCTATATCCTATATCTTGTGTCTGAAACTGATGCATCTATTTGTTGTATGGTTTGATTCCATATGAAACTCTAAAACTGAATGTTGATCATATCCCTATGAAAGATGCTTTGTTGGGTCAACTTCTTGAACAGGAGGGAGAGATACAATGTTACATTATAATAGCTACTATAAAACTCTAGCTATAGAAACATGTAGATTAGTGAAGGTTCACTAAGGAGGTACTGATAGAACCACTCGTTGACGGGCCTCAAAAGATGTATTAACTATAAGTTGATTCTGACTCTTTTTATCGTTTACCTTTACTTTGTATGGGACTTTTTTGTGACTCTTGTTTTTTGTGTCTTAAATACTTGTGTACTTGAGTTTGTCCATTAAAATTAACTTGACTTCTCTTTCTTTTAGTGTGTGACACAATTAAGTGAAGGAAGAGAATGTTTTGAACATAATTATTTCATATAAAGCTGGTAGAAGACTATTTTTGAAGAGATCCTATAACTCTTGATTGGCCATGGGGCTATTCATCTTAGCCAAGATAGTCTTATATTGAAGAACATAATCTATGAGATGCTCATTTGACCTTTGTTTTTGGTATGCAACTTGAGCATATGAAACATTATCACCAAAGCTAATGCTGAAATGAGTTAGGAACATGTCAACTAAAGGATTGAATGAGTTGATCGACTGATTCACTAAACTATTGAACCATTGTAAAGCATAATCCTTTAGGCTTCATGGAAATAGTTTAGTAAGTATCCAGTCATTTGGTATATAGTCCAAGCATGCTACATGAAAGGCTCTCAAATGTGTCTCTGGATCACCCTTTCCATCATATAGAGCAAGCTTGGGTTGAATAAAACCTTGTGGCAAGGGTGTCAAGGCAATGTGACGTGTCAATGGTGTATGCAAAAGAGCAAAAGAATCCAAATCTTGTGTAGTTCTAGAGGCACCTTTCTCAAGATGTATCACCTTGGATTGAAGATATTTTATCTCTTGTACAAGGGCTATCACATCAATATACAAAAATGTACTAGCTATAGTTGGTGGAATCAAGGAAGGTTGGGCTTCTATAGGGGGTTTTTGAGACATACTTGCCCCCATATTGTCATTTATAATTGGTTGCTCTGTGGTTTGGGAAGATTTACCATTGTTCACTCTTTGTTGTTTTTTTTTAGTATTTTAAGAATGTTATCTTGCCTTTTAGGGTGTTTATTTAAGAGTTCTTAAATTCTCATTTATTAGTTTCATCAAAACTAGTATATTGGGCCATTGTTAAAGTAAGAAAAAAAATTATGATTTGATTGAAGTTTTTGCAATAATTTGTAATAGACAAAGTGCTAGAAAATGAAAGTACTAAATATAGGAAATGTAAAGTCCTAAAAATAGTCAACTAGAAATTACATAAAAAGCATACGAAACACACAAACATATAAGGTGATACTTCAAGAAACAATGGGACCTAGTATATGCAACTTGGGTTTTGAAATATAATTGTTTGGATAATTACTATGAACTAATAAAATTTAAAGTGAATTTCCTAGTGAAATATGCAACTAAAAATTTAGAAAAATTATTGGAAAAAGATTGGTTGAATAGGACCTAGTATGTGTAACTAGGGTTTTGAGAAAAATAAATTTTGGAAATTTACTATTGAATTTTAAAATTTGAAGTGAATTATTTATTTTAATATCCTATTAAAAAATTAGAAAATTATTGCGAAAATACCAAGATCTAGTATGGGCAACTAGGGTTTGAAAGAAAATTATTTTAAAATTTACTAAATTTTTTTAAAATTTACTAAATTTTTTTAAAATTTATTAGAATTTTTTTATTTTAATATTAAGGTAAAAATCATTAAAAAAATAGTAAAAATTAGTAGGAATTTTACCCTATGGTTCCTAGAGTTTTTATGGATAAATGAAGTAAGTCGAGTTCACCAAATGATTTAACTGCTTTGGGAATATTGGAGTATTGTTCCTAATTTAGTTAAAGAGTCTAAGTAGTAAAATCAGTCAATAATTATGCTATAATTAACCTATTGATTTGTTATTTCCAATTTTTTATTTATACTTTATAAAAATAACAAATAAGTAAAGAGAAATATGACTTAGCTTAAAACTGCGTTGATCTGACTAAGATAGAGGTTGATATTGAATGTGTGGGACAGGGACACTATCTAAAACTAAGATCTAAACTTATATTTTTGATTGGATAGGAGTGCTAGAATTGGATAGGAGTTGGCATCAACACTATAGTCCACCTCTATAATTGTTGTTATGAGGATCTAAACTTTCTAGGTTTTGTTTGGCAAGTCTGTGTGACCCTATCTATGAATTTTCAATAGCCAAAAGTCTATAGAGATCTTTTTAGATTATATTTTTTCTTCAAACCCTATATTTTATTGTACTTTGATCAAATTCAAACAAGAGAGGGGGGTTAATGTGTGTAATATTAACTAGACGTGGATCCACACCCCTTGTTTGGACACACTGTCTACATACCAATACTTCAAAAAGAGATCAATCCATATGTAGTTATCCCACTTGATGTGTTTTGTGAAATTGAGTGTATCAAGATGTAGAATATTAAACTAGAAGTTTTTGAGGTGACTAGGGACTGGTGTAAGGATTTGAATGAGATTTTAAGTGTCTTGGCTGACTGTATGTAGAGAATAGGTAAGATTGCTTTAAACTTCTTGCTTGTATTCTTGCTTGCTTAGCGATATTTTCTAACCCTTTCCAAATGATATTTGAATGGGATTTTATAGGGATGTATTGGTCATGGGTTTAATGTAATTGCATTAGTCTGACAAGGATAAAGATGGGGAACTAGAGGAAATTGATCATTGGGGCTAGAAATGGACCTAGAAAATAGTGCCAAAAGTGGATAGGATTGGCATTGGCACTATAATTCTGGTGTGGTGCTATTGTCCTAAGCAAATGAGAGCTAAGAGGATTTATCTATCATGTAAAAAGGAGTCTATCTCAGCTGGGATTAAGTTTTGAAGGTTACAAATGATTGAGAATTAGTGAAAAGGTGCCTATGATGGTCATGAGAGAAAGCAAGAGAGATCTATGGGTTGGGTGTCATTAGCCACACTCAAGTTACCTATTTTTTCATTTTATATGACTACAATATATAAAGATGTGTGTGTGTGTGTGTGTGTGTGTGTGTGTGTGTGTGTGTGGATGTGTGTGTGTGTGTGTGTGTGTGTGTGTGTGTGTGTGTGTGTGTGTGTGTGTGTGTGTGTGTGTGTGTGTGTGTGTGTGTGTGTGTGTGTGTGTTTGTGTGTATGTATGTCTATATACATACATATACATATACATACACATACACATACATACACGTCAATGTCTATATATATATATATATATATATATATAGATTCAATGCAGTTAATATACATTTGTATGAACTTATAACTATGTACCATATTAACCTGTGTCATAATAGAATGATATAAATAGAGGGGTTTTATTGCAATATATATTTTGTATAACATTTTAAACACATTTTCAACTTAAGGTAATGATACAATTTATTATTATTTTTTATAGTATTATTAATGGGTTTAATTGATGAGAAATGGGAAAACAATATGTATAATATTGCGCAAAGTATGTAGCATGCATTAATACATATATTGAACTTAGAACCTTTTTCTTGTGAGGACATAGAAAACATAACGTATAAAATTAATTACTGATGTATTAATATATATTAATAAAGACATGGATGAATATGAATATATATACATATGTGGTGTATATGATATAAATATAATTTGCTAAGTTATATACAAATATATGAATACTTATAATATGAGTTATGGATTTTTTTTTAAATCTGTATGTCTTATCATATATATACACTTAGTTAATTGTTTTATGTTTGGGTGTTATGAAGGATTAGATGGGTCTACAAATTTATTTAACTTTGTTTATCAAAAATAAGGAATACATTTTATACAGTGGCTTAGTTTGAACATATGACTATATATATATTTTGTTATTCAAATCATGGAATGATGAGTATCAATGATAAAATTAATCGCCTAAATACTATTGTTTGAGTTTTTATTTATTGTGAATATAGTTTGAAAATCTTAGTTGATTATTTAATTATTTGTCATACTCTAATAAACATGGATAATATATTGTCTACTTAGAGTATACCATCTCTAAGCATGTATAATTAGACTATCGATTGAACATGTTATAATATATAAAACTAGGTGTTCTTATGTGCACATAAATATATGTTATATATGTGAATTGTCAACTGAGTTACATATCCTATTCAATACTTGTGACCATTACTTAAGTAGTAAAGATTTTTTTTTTTTTTATGAATATTTAGTTTGAAATAACTTCTAGATATATGTGTTTGATATTGAATACTAGTCATTTTAATGTTGTTGTATTAAAATGAGCTTATTATTTCACTTTTAATATGAGGATATTACTCTGTGAATTAATGTTATTAGATGGATGAAATAACTTTTGAAGTTATATATAGATATTTTGTAACTTTATGTTTAGATATTTTTCTCACCCAGATGGTATGATTCTATTGAGGACTGTTTATGAAATCTATTTATTATATGTAATAAATTAGATTATTTAAGATTCATTAAATTAAATTTGATGGAATAATTAGTGCCATTAATGTTTAGATGATGTGTAATCTAATTTAGTGTTGTGTATAGCATAGATTGATCTTAGCGATCAACGACTATATGAAAATGTTGGCTAAAGTAATATTGATAGCTAAACATTATCATTTTATGTATTTGATATAGTTTATATTTTTGTATAATATCATGTAAGAATGGATTTATTTATGGTATATAGTATGTATTATTTATCTTATAGCACACAAGTTGTAGTTTATTCCTCTAGATACCAGCACCATCATTATCTATGCATTTGTGAAGGGAGGGTATTTCTCTTGTTATGAGATAGTGTGGGGGATTTATGGTCTATGGTTAGTGTAAAAAGAACTCGGATGATGATCTCCCTCCCTGTAGCATTACTACACTCGAGACTACACTTGATATAACTTCTAGATATTACAAGTTCATTGAGACTCATGCTCTGTGGAACTTCATATCATTATATATTATTATTAAGACATTTATATTTTTAAAATTGTACATTATATTCATATCTACAATTATAACAGTGGATTTAATGTTGTATCAACCAAGGCTAAATTTATAATACTACTTTTATGAATTAATGCAGTCTTTATTTGTATATTCAACATTATACTTATTTCTTGATATTGTCTTTTTGGTGATCACTAGCTAAATAAATTAGATATATAACTTTATAAGGTTAAATAAAAATAATTTATTTAGTTAAATATCACTCTTGTTGACTTTTTTATGATGAAATATGTTAGTTGAAGCTATGCATTAAGTTTAAAAAAAATTATCCTACTCTAGGAAAATCCAATCGGGTTGTTACATTACGGTACCAGAGTTGATGTTCAAAATCTAGAACTTAATGTGTCCTCTAACACAAAAATTTTATTCTATTAATTAGGAATAATAATGGTGTGGGATGTATTACGAGGTGAGGGTACCTTAAATACAAATCCTCCAATGGATCCAAATTAGTTTACTATTGAGCAAGATGTGAAGTTGCATCAAATCCTCACAACCATGCAAGAAACTAGGGACTAAATCATGGCCCTAGAGAAGAAAGTGCATGGGCATGTTGAAGAAAACATTGAAGAAGATTTTAAATAGCATATTGATAAGAAATAAAATCCTCAAGAGTAGAGGTATGAAGAAGTTCCAATAGATGCAAGATCTTGATTAGCCTTAGAGTTGGTACGAGATATGAAAGAGGTAAATTCACCCAAGTTAAATAAAACTATTTTGGGAGATGGAAATAAAACACAGATGACAAAGATGGACAAATATTTTGAGATATGAAATTACTCTAAAGTCACCAAAGTATTCTACAGAACATATTAGCTTACTGGTGAAGCAAATAATTTGTTGGGAAAATAAAAAGATCGAGATGAATCTTGAATCTACCACCACCACTTGGAAATAGTTTGTGATACTATTTAGGTTAAGATGGATTCTATACCTATATTTTGATTAGAAGATGAAATATTTTTATAATCTTAAACAAGGATATATTTTTATGAATGAATATTCAGAGCAATTCACCAAGATCTTAAAGTATGTACCTCAATATCGGGTGAATGAGAGGTTCAAAATTAGGAAATTCATTATGGGATCAAAACCCCAAATTGGTTGTGAGTTGGATGTGCATGGGACATATACCATGGATTAGGTTTTTTATACGGTAGTCAAGTAGGAAAAAAAGCTAAAATCTTTTACCCAAGTCAGATATATGTTTAAGAAATAGTTTAGAATTTATAGACCAACCTTAAAAAATAAGAATTGGAAGCAAAGGAGTGGATAATCCAAGGGCCAATTTAAGAAATAGAATGCTAAGTTCAATAGTATCTCAGGGAATAAGAAACCTGGGAATGGTTTCAAAGGATATTTCAAGGGAAACCAACAGTCTTATAGGAAAGGGCTACTTGGAGATTGATTCATTTGTGGAGGTGACCATTACACTTGAGATTTTACTCATTATAAGTCAAAGAACAAGGGTTCTCCTTCTCAACTTAGCAGTGAGTTCATGTAATTTTTAAAAATGGTTAGGTTAAGTTTTAAGCTTCACCCATTGAAATTTTAGGTATTTTGTTTGATCCTCCCATTTCTATTTTAATTGCCACAATAGATACAAAGTGTTTTATTTCTCGAAGAATGCTTAATAAATTATCTATAAAATCTAGAGTTATGGAAAATGTATGGCCAATATAGTATGAGAATGAGTCAAAGGTCAAGGTTGACAATTGTTTAGTAGAAGATGAGATTAGGCTGCCTGAATTCACTACAATAGTGGATGTATATGATGTACCATTAGGGTCATATGATATGATCTTAGGAGTCAATTGGCTTGAAAAAAAAATTAATGGTTGACTATTATTTGAATGAGGTTGAGTGTCAAGATGATTTTGTAAATCAGACACAACTTCAAGGTGAGAAAAGAGAGCTAAAGCTTAGGAAAAATTTTGAAATTCAATTCAAGAAGGCTCATAGGAAGGGATGCCAAGCATTTATTTCATTTCTTGAAGAGTTACCAATATTATCACCCAAACATGAGTTTTATTTATCAATTTATATCATACCTAGATCATAATTGTATTCCAAGGCACCATACAGGATGATAACTATCGAATTGGTTGAGTTTAAGGCTCAACTTTAGGAGTTGTTATTAAAAGGGTTGATATGACCAAGTGTGTCACCTTGAGGTGCATCAATAGTCTTCACCAAGAATAAGGATGATATTCTTCACTTGTGTATTGATTATAGGATGTGAAACAAGGTGACAATCAAGAACATATATTTTTTGGCTCACATGGATGTTATCTTTGATCAGATGTGAGGGGTAAAAATATTTTTAAAGATTGATCTTAGTGAATGGTATCATCATTTGATAATCAAAGTGAGGATATTCACAAAATAACATTCAAGACTTGATATGGATATTACAAGTTCACAATATTACCTTTTGGTTTGATAAATACTCCAAAAACATTTACAAATATCAAGAACAGTGTGTTCAGAGATTATCTAGACCATTTTATGTTAGTTTTTTTAGATGGCATCCTCATATATTCAAATAATGAGGAAGAACATCTTCAACATCTAGAACTAGTTTTGTAGTGTTTTCAAAATCATAAATTATATAATAAGTTTTTCAAGTGTGCATTTTTTCAAAATAAAATGCAATATCTAACACATATTATCTACTTAAACAAAATTTTAGTAGATTCAATGAAGATAAGATCCAAAATGGAATGGCCAACACCCAATAATGTACATGGGGTAAGGAGTTTCATGGGATTAGTAGGATATTATAGGAAATTTATTCTATATTTATTTAAGATAGATAATCTAATTACCTCTCTTCATCAAAAGAATCAGATTTTTGTCTAGTCAAACAAGTGCAAGAAAGCCTTTCAAGAACTAAAAATTAGGCTTATTTTGGCATTAGTGATAAGATTTCCTGATCCTAATGGCCAGTTCGTAGTGATCATGGATGCATCTAAGGATGGACTTGGAGGAATTATTATGCAAGATGGTTCAGTTCTAGCATACAAGTCTATAAAATTGAAGCCTTATGAGGTGAATTATGCTCCTCATGATTTGGAACTTTATGTAATAGAGCATGCCTAGTAAGTTTGGAGGCATTATCTATTGAGGAAATTATTTGAGCTCAGAAATGATAACTTGGGACTCAAGTATATATTCACCCAACCAAACCTGAAAACATGTTAAAGACATTTGCTAGAATGCTTATTTGATTATGATTTTGATATTAACTATATCAAGGGAAAAGAGAATAGAGTTGATAATTCTTTACTTTGTAGAAGACACATAGTAGCTATGTATATTATTGGGAGTAATTTCCATGATTAGGTAATCAAATTATCACTAGGAGATGAATTCTACAAACAAGTCAAGAAAGCATTATCGAAAAATGCTCAAAATCCGAAGTATAAATAATTCAAGTTAAAGAGTGATGGTATTTTGAGATACAATGATAGGGTATTTTAGTTTGATAGACATAATATAAGGATCACGATGCTAATGAAATTGCATAATATCCCATATTTAGGACATCTAGGAGTAAATAATATCATAAACGAGTTAAGGCCTCTCTATTTATAGAAAGGGATGAAGAAAGATGTGGATTTTGTGTCTCATTTAGAATATCATTGTGTGAAAGTTTAACATATGCATCCTATAGGATTGTCATATCCTTGTGATATACCGAAATAGAAGTGGTAGGTGATTATCATGGACTTCATCTAAGAGTTACTATTATCATAGAACTAACATAATATGATCTTAGTTGTAGTTGAAAAATTAACCAAGGTAGCTCACTTCATACCAAGCAACTTGACAGATGATGCACCTATGCCTATAAAAAGATTCATGAAAGAGTTTTAACGATTGCATATATTTCCAAAAAATATCATTTTAGATCAATATTTGAGAATGAATTATAGATTTTGGTTGAATTTGAATTCATCTCTAAGTATGTAGTTGAATTTCAGCATTACTTATCTCCTAGAAATTGATGGATAGATAGAGAGAGTTACCTAGGTTTTAAAAGATAGCCTTTGTATATATGGCATGGATCAACAATAGAAGTGAGAGGAGTACCTTCCATTGGTTGTGTTTATTTGTAACAACTCATACCAACCAATGTTGAAGATGGATCCATTTGATGCATTATCTATAAGGAAGTGTATAACACCAATCGATTGGGATAAGTTAGAGGGAAGGGTAGTCTTTGGACCTAAGATGTTTATAGAAATGGAAGAATAAGTTAAGATAATTAGGTAGAGGTTAGAAGAGGAAAATGATAGATGGAAAAGTTATGTTGATTTGAAGACAACAGGAAGACCATTTTTTATAGGTGATAAAGTGTTTATGCAAGTTAAAGTTTAGAAATACTTGATTAAATTCAAGAAGTTAGTGAATGTTTAACCTAGATATATAGGACCCTTAGAGATTATGTAAGTGGTCAATGTAGAGCGTATAGTCTTAAATTACCACCATCTATAACTCTTTTATATATTGTCTTCCATGTGTCTTATCTTTAAAAGTATGATGTTGATCATTCACATGTGTTGGATTGGAATGTTTTGCAGGTTCTAGATCTTGAGGTGGTCATAATATAACCAATAAAAATAATTGATGCTCACAAACTCAATTTGAATAATAGATAAGTGTCACAATACAAAGTCTAGTGGGACCAATATTCTAAAGATAGTGCCACTTGAAAAGATTATGATGATTTTTATAGGCTATTTCCACATTTGTTTATTTGACATATTACCAGGTATCATATATTTTATGCTGAATAATGTTACAAATTTAACATCTTCATGGGATATTGACTCTAGTGATTCTTAACACATGGGCTCTTCACTAGTTGAGTTTTCTTACTTAGAGCCTTGTAGCATATCTTTTATCAGTTTAGGTGATGAAACTTTTATACTAATTATAGGGAGAGGGTATGATGAAATGGAAAGAGAAACATTAAATAATGTTCTAAGTGTTCCTTCTCTTTCAACCAATCTCTTATAAGTGTATAAAATCACTCATATTAGCAAAATCATGAGGTTTGAGTTTTTACCATATTTAGTTATCATCAAGGAGTTGCATAGTGATTCTATAATGGCAGTGGGTAGGGTAGATCACCAAGTGAGGCTATACAACTTCTCACATTTTATCATGATTCTTCTTAGACTGCATTGTTGACTCATTCAGATGAAACTCTAGAAAATTATGTCATGAGTTGTTTGCTCACCATAACTACCACTACCTTGAATAACTTAGAAAAAATGACATGGTCATAGGGTCACCTCTATTCTAATTATCTAATGGACTTTATATGGGTTTCCCTTTTAAAAATCATCCTAGAGAAAAAATTGACAAAGGTGAATCTTGGAGGGATTCACAAGCATTATAATTAGTACACATTAATGTATCTAGAACTTTCTCCAATCTATAATTTACAAGTTTTATGTATATTCTCACTTTCATTGATGATTTCTCAAGGTACACATGGGCCTATTTCCTGAGATAAAAGTATGTAGTGTTTAAATATTTTTGAGACATTAAGGCACTTATTGATAAATAATCTAAGAAATACATCAAGGTTCTTCCAACTGACAATATAGGTGAATATGTTAGCAATAGATTTGGGTAATTTCACACCATGGAACGGATTGATTTATAGTGAATAGTTACTTACAGTCCTTCACAGAATGGAGTTATAGAACACAAAAATAGATTCTTAAAAGAGATGGCTAGTTGTATGATTCACTTTATATTCTTAGCACCTCAGTTTTGGGCCAAAGCCATAAATTTTGCTTGTTGTATTTAAAATAGAGTTCTTCACAAAGATTTGGAAGGCATAACTCCCATGGAAACTTGGCATAAAAGTAAACCTCTAGTTGAACATTTTAGGTTTTTTAGATCCCCATTTATGACACACATATCAAAGAAAAAACATAAATCTATGGAATCTCAATTCAAGTCTTTCATATTTATAGGTTATCCAAATGGTATCAATGGGCACTGATTTATTCAACCGACCATATATGATTTATTCATAGAAGGAAGTGTTCAATTTGAGGATAGTCCTAAAGACTACAAATTTGGCACTTCTTTTACATCATTTGATTCATATATACTTGATGATTCTTATTCTGACTTGGATCATCCATAGCAGGTGCCTAAGCCAGGGTCTTCTTCCTATTCTAGTTTCGACAATGAGGGTAGTGATATAGAGTCATCTACATCCACCTCTATTAATGTTTTATAGGAAGAGAAGTCAACATATTACTGACCCACATCTAACCCCCTTTGGGCTTGAGAGAAACATCAAAGTGCAATAACTTGGGTAGGGGATCCAACATATGATAGATGTACTTGGGCAGATTATTAGAGTGGTCCACATGATTTTTTTGCTTTAGTTTTAGATCCACAAACATTTTAAGAGGCCTCATAGATGCCTGAATGAGATAGTGTTATGCATTAAGAATATTATTCCTTAGTAAAAAATCATACTTAGAATTTGACTTCACTTCCTAAGGGAATAAAGATGGTTTGATGTAGGTGGATATATCAAAAAATGTTTGTAGTAGATGGGTCAGTCAATAAGTAAAAGGCATGATTGGTCACTAATGTCTTTTAACAAGTAGTGTTGACTATTCAGAGACCTTTCCACCTTTTATAAAGATGACCTTGATCTTACTCAAACCAAATATAACTACAACACATGTTTAGGATATACATTATATGGATGTGCAGAGTGACTTTCTCTATTGAGACCTTGAGGAGGAGAAGTACATGTAGAAACTACATGGGTTTTTTCAAGATTCATCCTTAGTTATTAGAATTAGGAAATCTATCTATGGCCTCAAACAGGCCCATCAGTTTTGGTATGCCAAGATGGATTTCTTCCTCCTTGTTTCAAGTTTTACTAGGTGTCATTTAGACCTCAATATATACTTCTTGTAGCAGGATGATTCTTTACTAATTTATAGGTCTTTTTATGTTGATGATATTTTGATCATTGAGAGTTCTTATTTCATCTATTGCAATGGTGAATAGTCACATTTAACATGACAAACTTAAAATTTCTTGCTACTTCTTTGGCATAGATATTTCACAATCTGATATACAGATTTCACTTGCACAACCCAAGTACACTCTCATCTTTTAGCTCAGTTTAACATGGTTGACTATAATCCATCTCTGACTCTCTTTTTATTAGGAGTCAATCTTAAGGTTGACTATTCAACTCCTTTGGTAGATGCCATTTGATATCAACAACTTGTTGGTAGCCTCATTTATCTCACTCATACTAGTCCTAATATTTCATATACAGTAGGCATTATTTCATAATTCATGAAGGAGCTCCATGAGTTACATTGGAAAATAACCATGTAGATACTCCACTACATTCGTAGCTATTATAGATTTAGGATTTAGTACAAATTTGCATAGAGGTTGACTTGGTTGGTTTTTTAGATTCGAATTGGGTTGGTGATGCTCATAATCACAAGTCCACTTTAGGTTATAGTTTTTTTTTGGGTTATAGTCATATCAATTGGTCTATCAAAATGCTATTGTTATATCATCCACAAAGCCAGAGCACATTAGAGTTGTTAATGCAACTACTAAGGCTATTTGGCTATAGGAGATTCTATTCAAGTTTGACATTCTTTTCAGGAAGCCCACCATCATTTGTTGTGATAACCAGAGTACTATATAGATATGTAGGAATTTAGTTCAACACCAACAAACCAAACACATTAAGATTCATATGTATTTTATTCAAAAGCTTATTTATGGTCAGGTTATCAACTTGAGTTTTTTTAGTCTTCAGAGTAGGATGTAGATATGTTTACCAAATTGTATAGTGAGAGCAAATTCATTCATCTATAAGCTCTTCTTCGGGTGAAATCTACATCAATAAAAACATTATCTTCTAGGAGGACCTTCTAGCATCTTCACTTCTTTATGTCCCTATTTTAGAGGAGTTGTTTTTTCCTATGGGTTTTCTCGTTTTCTATGCTTTATGAGAGACTGCTTTGTACATGGGTACCTGATCAGTCCTAGTTATAGTGATTCATTTTTTTTTGACACTGCGTACTTAACTTGTGTTTCTTGGGGGAAGGGGCCGTGTTTTTGTAGGTCTTTATTTTCACGAATTTATTTATTTTGGAATATTATATTTTTTCACATAGAATTTTTCTATATTTGGGGATATGTTTTTTTAGTTAGAGTTAGCATCTTATAGGTGTCATAGTATCGAAAGACTATGATGTAACTCCTTTGACTACTTTTTGTGGAGGAGTTATACCTATATTACGGGATCCTTTGACCACCTTTTGTGGAGGAGTTATATTTGTATTCCAAGGGTGCGTTGACCACCATTTGAGGAGGAGTGGATTACTCTCTTATATGTATACTCTACTTGAACCTATTTCACTTAATGAAAAGTTGGTTTTCTCAATTTGATTTGTCTCGTGTAATTATTGTTTTTTGTGATTTCATTTTGCTACAACACTTTGGTGGTGTGCAGTCACTTCTTGTCTTGTGTGACCATTGAATTTTTCTATTTAATTTATCTAGATTGGGATCAAACTCTGATACAGACTATGTATGAACGCTGAATGATTTTGACGGAAGAAATACCCCAACCTCTTTGACTCTCATCCAAATATAACTCTCTCCTAAAATATATATATATATATATATATATATATATATATATATATAACATACACTTTCAATGTACTCTCATGTTTTACAACAAATTATGCTCACATCTGCAACTTGATGAGGTAAGCTACTCTAAAACGCTAAGAGGACTTTGGCCACAAAAACGTTCGACCATATATGTTATATTCAAACATACGTGACTCTCCTTGTTTGTGGAAAGCAGGAGCAACTTTATATTATATTCATTTGATGCGAGAAATTTATCATTAAATGACTTGGATGGCCAACCACTCTAGATAAAAATTGCATTTTCTGTAGACTTTTCTGAGCAAGTTTTGAACGTCCATTCACCTTTTCCTCGCCACTTTGATTCAAAAACAAGATTGTCATCTAGAAATTCTTACGTGTGTATTTTGATTTCAACGTGTAGCGTGCGGAAATAAAATTATGTCCATTGTTTGATTGTAAAAGATATAGTTTAAAAGGTAACTGGTTTGCTTTCCAATAAAATGGTATGTCATAAAAAGGTCAAAAGTTGGTTGTAAAAGGTATTGTTTACATTTCTATGTTTGAATGGTTTGCTTTTCAACACAATTTATAATGTATTGTCAAAAGATAATAATTTGGGAGAATAAATACAGTTTGCGGATGAGTCATTACTCTTAAGGTAAGCGGAGATTATGATGAAAGATGGTGTTTAATAGACTATAAAAAATCTTTTTTGGCAATATGAAAGGAGATCAAATATTATTTGTGTTTATGTTTTTCTCAGTTTATTGAGTTATTTTGATTTTTGATTGATTTGAAATTGTAATTGGTTTTTTTTCTACTGCATTTTCTTTTTATAATTATGTTATAAGGATTTTCTTTTTGTATTTTCTGACTCTCAGCTTGCTGTGAATTCATTGTAGTTTAGTTCGCTGGACATTTGTGACGTTTTAGACTTCTTGTTTCGAATTCTAAAAAGATAGAGTCTCTTTCAAAAAACTCGAATTTATCCATAATAATAATAAAAAATATTTTATTATCATTTTTACAAAATTAACAGATGAACAAAATTAACTTAATAATCTACCCCAAATACAAATTATCTTTAATCTTTTAAATAATATAAACTCGAAGATAATTATTATAAATTCAAACGTAAAAGATATTGTTTCATATCTTTAATAATAATAATAATAATAATAATAATAATAATAATAATAATAATAATAATAATAATAATAATAATAATAATAATAATAACAACAACGTTGAATAAGAGGCCATGCCGATTTCTTTGACTATGCCAATTTCTTTTTCAACCCATCACTGCATTACAAAACCCTCATTCACACATGACGTCTATAAAATAAAAAATATCTACTCACTCTGAATAACATATCATCCAAATTTTCACACTTGACACTAGAGAATAGATAAATTTTCGCACTTGACATGTATTTTTGGTCCTTATAAATCTAATACCGTGCAAAAGTACTTGGTGGTGGCAAGGTTTCAGAATTAAGAATTCTGTTCGTGAATTAAATTTAAATTAATAATTTATTGAAGTAGTTGTTCGGTTTTAAATAATATATTAAAATTTTATCTGAAAAGAATTTAATTAAATGAAACGTTTTAATCTTAAAACTTGATGAATCAAATAATAATAACATATTAAAAAATAAATATATTTTTTAAATTATTGTTGCCTATTTTATTTTCTTTAAAGTTTCTTCACGACTTACCATTCCTTCGCATTTTAAAAGACAATGCAATATTAGAAAACCTTGGTCTTTGTATAGTAAATAAATTAGTTACAACGCAATATATTTAGTTTTAAAGATTTGGTCCTTGGTCTCTATGCAATAAGTGCCCTAATTTAGCATTCCACGCAACTTTAAAAGAGAGTCATACATTTAATTTTTAAGCAGACAAGTTTTTATCTTTTGTAATACTCTTTATTGTAATAATATTATTATTTAATAGGAAATAACTAATAAATATGTATTGATTGAATATATATTCAAATTAGATATATTTTTGAATTTACAAATGATTTGACTAAATCTTTTACTTTTTTTTGATATTTTATATTTCTATAAAATTATTCATTATTTAGTTTGTTATAATACTTTTTTTTATAATTTTTCAAAATTATTTATTATTTAAATTTTTATGGTATAACATTTTAAAGTGTATTAATAAGTATAAATTTTATGCTTAATGCATATTAAAAATGTTGATAGATAAGTGTAGTTATTAAATCTAAATTGTACCTTAGTCTTATATTTTTGGCAAGTACTTCAGTTTTAAGACCTTATTGCTTAAAGATTCACATCTGCTATATATTGTGCCCATTTCTTATCTTTTAGTCCAACAATACATTATTCTCATAACCATTCCTTCCACAATACTAAAAATGCTATTAATGTGCTTATTATCATCACCCTCTACAAGTTTTGGACTTGTGCTATTTTCCATCTTTAAGGACACTTGCATCTTATCCAAATGTTTATGTCATGTGTCAAACTAAGTGACGAATGTCCTAAAGTCCTCAAATTTACAAATAAAATGCATCTCTATGGTTGGTCTACGTGATTTGACACAATATATTTCTAAAAGGGATTGGTACATATACAAGATAAAACCTCATTCATTCCTCACCAAGGACATACATAACAACTCACAAGGCAACTTACAAAAAGTATTCAATCAAGCATTCAAGTGAAAATAAATTCTCCATTCTTTCCTATTTTAATATCTGTCATACGAACACCGATCTACATATCTAAAATACTGAAAGAGTATAGCATGAGCCATATTTTCCAAGTTATAAGCTAGATCACTCTATCTACTTGTTTATCACATGTTGTATCTTGATACCCACAAAAGAAAATATTTAAAAGAGAACTACATAATTATGATAACCTTTATTAAGAGTATTGGCTATGTAGGCAATGCCCATTAACATAGGGTTCTTTGGGATAGATCTACACTATGTGTTCACTAACCCATCTTTTTAAAAGTCACTCTAAGGGTGAAGAACTAGTTTGTGATCATTTGATAAAGAATGACATCATGTGAACACAATCCAATACAAACACACAAAAATAAAGGTGATAAAAAACCCAAAAGGATCTTGGTGATAATATTTAGATCCATTCAATATTATATACTAAACACCTATATTCAAATCAAATAGTAGTATCAACACAACAATCCAAATCTGATGCAATCATTCGAGGCCACAAAATGTAGGTTTATAGAATCTAGTGATTGATAAAAAATTTAGATCTGTTATGCTTTAAGATTATTTGATATCAAATATTTATATGCATATTAAACCAGCTAGGTACTCTTGTTTCTAATTTATTTCAATATCAATCAATAGTTATAATTTTCATTTTTAACATATCTCAGCATTATAAATTTATAATATTGTTTATATATATTTGTAAATTAAATGGCTTGTTATAGATCTGTTTATCACATTTGTTCTTATTCATTTCTATATTCTTAACCCTATATTATATTGATCTATCTCAATTTATGGTTAAAAATTTGGTGAACCTGATGTATGGAAAGGTTTGGCCACATGAGTTTGTTTTGGTACTAAAGGAAAATCAAAATAACACCAATGAAAAAAAGGACAAGAAAGAAAATTTCAAACCAAATTGGTTGGGACCATTTATGGTTACAATAAAATTGGGAAACAAGTCATACCACCTAATCACATTTGAATGAAAAAATTAAATGATTCAATCATTTTGATAAATTATGTGGACTATTGTGTCTTTTTATATCTCTTAATCTACTCATTCACATAGAATCTATCAAAACACCTACTCAAGTGTGGACTGCTCTGAGAAAACTCCTTAGGAAGTAGGATGTGATGAGAGGCCATGAGATGGAGAATGAGTTCATCAATTTAAGCTCAGATTATTATGACATCGTTAAAGAATTATCCATCAATTTTAGTCTTTTGAGGTTACAATTTAAAGAATGTGGAATTGATAATAAAGATGAATAACTTTATTCTGCCGATACTCTCCAAACATGGTCCATAGTATTCTATATTTCTGTCTAGTATCCCTTCTACAAAAGTGATCTTTGTGATTCATGGAAGATGCCTTATTTATATACCTTTGTTGTTGAATTGAATTGAGAAAAAGATAACTTGATACAAATTGGCATAATGAAGTCCTCAAAATCTCATGCTTTTTTTCTAAGAAAGAGAAGGCTTCAAATAGTAGAGAAAAGAAACAAAACAATAATGATAAAGAGAAGGCTATGATTCCTCCCACCTACAAATCAAATAATGAGACCTTTTCTTCCAGTGTTAAGCCTAAGAACAATAGGATCAAATGTGGGTTTTGCTTAGAAAATCATGATGAATGGAAATATTTGAAGAAATAGATTGACTAACTAACTAAGATAATCAAGAAACACAATATCAGTGTGCTTGATTCTACTAATCAAAGTTATTCAACACATGAATCTTCTAATGCAAATGACCATGGTAAACATAAGTAAAAAGAGAATGGTAGGGGAAAATAAAAAGATAAGACCCTAATACTATTGTACCTCTAACTCCTACATGGATCACTGACTTTGGCACTTCAAATCACATGGATTCTTCATAGATATATTTCAATTCCTTGGAAGCATGTAACATGTCTTATATACAAATGGTTGATGCCACTTATAAAATGATTCTCGAGAGATGGTATGTTGAAGTGAGTGGTAGAACATTCAGTAATTTTCTAAGTGTTCCCTCACTTTCAAATAATCTTTTATAATTTTATTAAATCACTAACCTTGGTTCAAGCATGGGAGTTGAGTTTACTCTAGATTCAATGTATGTTAGATAGATACACAATGATAGTATATTGACTATGGTAATAGTCAATCATCAAACTCCACTATGTAACTTCTCACACTTTGCTTCTAATGCTTTTTTAGATTCTTCTTCAGATTCACTTAAATTTATGACATTTATGATCCCAAGCACTCATCTAATATTAATCACTCTTTTTATAGCATAAATGATTATAGTAGTGATGGGGACACATCTCCACCATCTATTTCTCACATTATAGATATTGAGGAGTTAGTTCTTGATCCACCTACCTTAGGTTTAGTTTAAAAATTATAGGGTGTAGGTATAATTATCTAGGACACATCAAAAAATAGGAAATGCATTCCATAGGTATAGGACATTTCATAGTCTATTCCATCCTTTACTTATATTTTACCATCATTGCATAGAGGTTGGCCTTTTTAATATGCATAAGGAGCAAAATTCCTTAGTTGGAATTCCATCAAGAACTTGGTGGACAAATTCATTATTCTAGGGTGATCCACTCTTCATTGTATCTACTTATGATCCATAGTCAGTTACAATAACTATGTTGCAAGATATAGGATGGGTATAGGTAGTTTTAGAATCTAGTGTTGCTTGTTAGCCCTCTTCTCTTCTTTGCTCTCTTTTTAGAGATCTTTTTTTTCCTATGAGTTTTTTTCCTTTTTTCCATGTTATGGGAGTTTTATTTTCTCTAGTGCCTCATTAGGATTTGTTGTTGGGACTTGATTATTCTTACCCACCTAAACTATGCTTCAGGTTTGTGTTAATGTAGGATTTTTACCATTTTTTATTTTACCTACACAGTTGTTAGTCAGATTAACTAAATACACTTAATTTGTTTTATAATTATGAGTTAATTTTTAATCTTTTTGGTGGTCCCTAATATCTCATTATATAACATCTCTCCTTTTTATTTTTTTATCTAATTTATTAATGAATTTCACTTTTTCTTTGGATCTTTCTCTCACTTAATCCTAGGGTTTTCATATAATCTCTGACATTCAAAGATCTTGGAGTGATATACCAAGACCATTCAATTCAAACATAGGTTTACCAAACCCTATTATTAAAACAAACAAGCATCTACAACCATTTCATAACTGTATAAAATTGTAGTCAACAAATATAGTCCCAAATATGTTTGATATAAACACATTATACATCCATTGCACAAAAAATGTCCAAATATCTAAGGACAAACAAAAATTGACACCCATTATTTTAAAATCGATGGAATAACTTATTTGGTACCAAAATCCTACAAATTATCAAAAGCAATCTTCATAATCCCTCAAATCATATCCAAAAAAAATAAATTGCACATCCAAGTACACTACCATAATTCAATCCCTATGAACAATAACCTAGAGCATTCCACGTAAGAGTATATTCGACTCTACATCAATTATTGCATTATATGTTCATAGTGAAGTCTTAGACTCTAAAATAAACTGATAATGGTTTATTTTTCCTTCCAATTACACCCCATTTCAACATAACATGTAATAACTATAACATTATATTCCAATTAAAAAACAAAAAAACACTTATTGATTGCAGTCCCAATGTAGAAGATAATGTGGCTTGTTTAGAAAAATAATAGTCTCTTTTTCTTATTTATACCTATACAAGCTCTCAAGAACTCCACTAACTACCATTAAATCCCATAATAATATTGTGTTGTAGCTATGAATAATTGACAATGTGTCTAGATAAACCATCATTATTTCCACCCAAAATGCAACTAAAAACTAAAAGTAAGAATCAGAACCGAGTCCCACTAGCTCTCTAATGGCCCTGATAATAATGTTTGGTAGAGTTTAGATAGGGTTTGGCAGACTATGCTCTCTAAAAAACCAAATTGTCCAAGCAAAAGACTTCAAATCTAATTAATAAAATGACATTGGGATTTGGGTCAACATGACTTAATTGCTAATGGAGTCAAAATAAGGTTCAAAATGCAAATATTTAATTATAAAAATTAATGAAGACACTATGAACTACTCATGGTCGACTCATGAATCTTAAACATGAAAGTCACCAAATAGATAAAAACACCTAGTCATAGCCATACATTAGTCATGATAAATATAACTAGCTCAAAATATTTAGTGAAAACTAATACACATGTTACAAGCATAAAACAAAATTTAAGATTTAAAAAAAAATATTGATGATCCAATAAAACCAATATAAATAAATGTCAGGTTTACAATTACTACACATGATGACAAGTAAAAGAACAACATGAAATTTATTATCACACTAGTGATAAAGAAATCTAGATAAAGAAATAAAAATATAGTCAAAGACTAATATAAAACCACTTCGCTCATCAATGAACCTGAATAAGTGAACAAAATAGTCAATAAGGACTTAGTCAAAATAAATATTAGAATCTCATAGCTTGAATGCCATTAGATCATTATTAACCTTTGTACACTCTACTGTTGAGCACCAAATCTAACCTAGATCATTTTACTTTTTCCTATTCATGAAATCATCCAAATTACAGATCATAAGTATCTGAGAGGAAAACAATATATCAAATATGATAATAAATTTAAAATTAAACAATACCAATTAGTTATATAATGAACTAAATCAAATCATCCATGAAAATATAAACATGTCTAGTATGTAACATATCCTAATAACATATCAAAATAGAGTATCATTATCATTCAATAATAGTTAAATAAATAATAACACATCTAATAAATATTCCTAGTGGTAAACAAATGTGCAACCAATCATTGTTGTAGACATGAAATAGATCACTCAAACTAAGGTCCTGGCCAAAATTAGATCTTAAACTTTAGATCACATAAAAAACCATGATATTCATGGCACATATTCTATTGTTTTCAAATCTCAAACTCTATTATTAGCCTCATGGTAGATTCAATATCCATTTGGGTGTGGTAGGATAGTAGACTAGAGTAGGAAGTCTCATTCCCTTATTATCTATCTTCTTACATTCTAGTGCCACATATTTTATCACACTAGTACCCAACATTTATGGTAAACTAATGGATATATAATAGCTCTTGAAAAATGGGGAACATGTTGTGGGAATGTAGGATCCTTTTTTAATGCATATCGCCTTCATGCAATGATATTTATAATTTATTTATTATCCCAAGCTTACTCTTACTAAATTGGGGTTCCCTATGTAGTTGATGCCAATAGTTCTTGGCTTTTCCCACTTGACTAATGTGTCTTTTATCTGTTAAACATTTATAAACCATATTTTTAATGATCTACCTCTCTTATTTTATTAGTGTGTCTCTTATATGCTAAAAATTTATGCATCACATTTTTAATGACTTGCCTCCTTATATCTCCACTATATATTTAGTGATATCCTATTTATGGATATTAATTCTAGATGACCATGATTATGTTCTTTACATTCCAATTTTATATCTATTTTCTACAAATTTAAATTTTAAGTCATTTTTATAACCCCACTTGGATTTTCAATTTATCATTTTCAATGTAAGACCGAATGGAATAAAACCAAGCCTTCCTAAAAAAATTGGATCACCATTCATACCCACACCATATATGTCATCATAATCCATGTCTGTAGATTATTGTGTTTACTTAAATTCTAATTTAGTATGAGAATTGACTTCAAATTTTCACTCTTTATTTCAAGCTTTTATTTCTTTTAATCTATTCTTTTATTATCTTACATTGGATTTAAATTAAAATTATTATTCTATTTTACCTATGTTTGATTCAAATTAATTTTACTTGTCTTATACTGGGTGAAATGTTTTAGACATTTTTTTTTACATATCCTAGTTTGATTATCCTTTTTTAAAAAATTCATACGTCATATATCTATTTTCATAGACATATTTTTTTCACTATTATGATTACCTTTGTCTTAAATTAAATGCAATTTATAAATTTTATACTTAATGTTTTTTACACATGTTATGTTTTATCTTTATGGAAGATATTGTGTGATTATGTAACACTTTAGTCATGTACACTTGGAAAATGTAGACCTTAGCTATTCCTCTTATTTATATACATGCCTTGTTTCTAGAAGCCTTGTATCTTCTCTATCTTGTTCCTCTTATTCTATCTCTTAGTTGAACAAGCCTTATATTGATGACACAAACATTTATTTTGCCCAGAATACTTAAAATGTACTTATCTTACATATCTACATGTTTTGAGCCCATGACTACTCTACTTGTCTCTGGATACTAATGTCTAGGATAAAAAATAGTGTTAACATCATTGTGCTACACTGATGTAAGTGTCCATTTCCTTAAAGTCATGCAATTTACAAAGTTAATGTATTATAATGGTCACCCTAAGTTCTTTGATGTGAGTTATCTCCTGATCAGATTGGTATAAATATAATATCAACCTTTATTCATTCCTCACCTAGTAATCAGACCAAAAAAACACTCAAGAAACATTCAATCAACACTCAAGTTACCAAATGATTTCCTATTTTACCCTATTCTAATATTAGTCAAAGGAACGTCATAGCTATATGTCTACATTACTAAAGGAGTAGTCATAAGGTCATATTTTTTAAGTTATAAGGTAGGTAATTATTGTACTTATTTTACACGCATTGCATGATTCAAACAAAATACAACACATAGGGGAGAACTACATTAGTCAAGGTCATCTTATAGAGTATTGGTTATGTAGGCAGTGCCCTTTGACAATGAGGTCATTATGGGTCAGATCGACACCACATGCCCACTAATCCACTTTTCCCCAAGGTCACATTAAAGATGGAAGAATAGGGTTTCTCCATTTCACTAGGAATAATATCCCATAACATGGATGTGAATGGACTATAGTGAAGGAGAATCCAAACCCAAAATCATCTAGGTGTTTGTATCATGTTTGAGTAGATATTATGTACATGACACTAGCATCAAACTCATACACTAGTATTGACAAAAATGTCCCACATTGACATAAGTATCCAAAGAGCCAAAGGCACCAAATATAGAATCTTATGATTGATCTAGATTTATATTCGTACCTACATTCTGATTGTACTAGATGTAGATATCTAATAGCATCAGAACCAACTATTTACTCTCTTTTATGTCATTTTTACATCTAGCATAGTTGTACTTTCCATTAATATCCTATCTCAATTTTAAAAATTCAGCATATGGTACATCTGAGTTTATCACATTAATTGTCCTATTGTAGATCTAATATTCACCCTTATTACCTATTATTTATATATCCTTAACCCTATCCATACAAGTAGGATTCCAAAATCCAAATTAGGGTTAAAAAATATTAATATTTACATCTTATTTATATTTGGTGTTCAATATTTATTTTACTTATATTATGTTTACATAATTTCAAAAAATAGTTTTATTAGTTAGTATTTTATTTATAACCATGCATTTACACACATTTTCTCAAAAAAAATTAAATAAACATCACGATGGATCCCATTTTATCATAGATTGATGTTAAAAACATTATGCCTACTAAAATAAATAAATCATATATAAATTATACATGTGTAAATAATAAAGTAACTAAAATTAAATATTTATATGTATATTTATTAATTTTATATATAATCACATCAAGATACACTAAAAATACATTTGAATAAAATATGGAAGTTCTCGTTCATTGGGTTACCTTTAGGGGTGATGTACCACACTCACTACAAAATATCATAAATCAATAACTTGTAAACATGCCTATAATTTTTTAGTTTGTGATTGCATGCCTTGGACCTGGCCCTCCAATTTATGCAGCTATACAACTCATTGTATTGTATCCATGTGAAAAAACCTCTCTATGGCCAATTCCTTTAACACTACCACTACATATCCTCCATTTGTTGGCACTAGGTTTTGACCTAAAACCTATGATTGGTCCCTGATTTCCTTACTAACTACTCTAATAAATTAAAACCAACTATCATGTGGTTCAACTGAAGGTGGTATAGGATCTATCATCCTCATGGTATCATGCTTTAGTATCATGATATCAAAAATAGCATAATATTAAATATATATAAACATTATCCTCCATGTCACCTTGGGCACTACATATGCAAACAAAACCCCAATTTAGACATCCTATATAACACACACACACACACACACACACACACACACACACACACACACACACACACACACACACACACACACACACACACACACACACACACACACACACACACACACACACACACATCTAAATATCTATGCATTTATATCACTAGTACTAATCATGTATATCCCTACCACTACGAAAATAAAAAATAATATCATAATCTTTAAATTTTCATACTAATATCATCCCATCATCTCACTTTCATAACACATCTTTTATCATGGTGAAAAGATTTGATGAATCCACTCCGTATCCCTTGACAAGGTACCATATCATGATGATATGTCTTTCACATCTTACCAGAGGTGGTATATCCCACCTTAAGGCTCACCAATTCATGAATTATGGAAACCACCTTCTCACTTCTTCCCTCTCCCCATGCTACTCGTTATTACTTTTATTATCATCTAGAAACTAAAAGTGAAAAGGTCTCACCACTGAGACTATAGACAAAATGTGTCATCACTATACTAATCATAGATTTATATAATGTCACACACAAAAGACTAGATAATAATAATAATAATGACACTCTATGTGGCAATATAAACTATAATAATTTAAATCTAACCCCTTGCCTATAGCATGGTTGGCCATGTTATTTATGTTTCCATTATGCCCTTGTATGGAAACTATATGATGCAGTCTCTTCTAATTGTATCCAATGTAGGAAACTGAGAGATATCTCATTCTATGTAACCTTTTGCCCATTTACTAGGTTGAGAGAGATGATCATCCACCATATGTGATAAACTTATAGGTCTATAAATTTAGAACCTATCGTATAACCAAATAATAATAATAATAATAATAATAATAATAATAATAATAATGATGATGATGATGATGATGATGATGATGATGATGATGATGATGATGATGATGATGATGATGATAATGGGCCCTATAATGTGTTGATCATGTTTAAGTACACTATAAAATGCATTTACCAGATACATCCACACTGCAACTCCTATATCATAAAACAATCCTTTTTATAGAGGAAATGGACAAATGTAAATAATGTACATAGGCACTACCCAAATGAATTTATAATAAAGAAAATGAATGGTTGTAAGTTTTAAATGGTTTTATTGGATATCCACAATATCTAATATTTAAACTATAAATTTTTGAAGAATTAGATCTCTCTCATCATAATAATAAGATCATGTAGTTCATTGAGCAATCTCCCTTCTCTCATCTTCAATATATGACATGTCACATACCATAGTCTAGTAATTGGTAACCCAAATATGGCATGGATGAGCTCCAAATTAATCTCCAATTATATCATGGCCCCCTCCACCTTTCATAAAATTATTCTTGTAGTCCTCTCCCATTACCCTTGAAACATGATAATGAGCTTTATGCTCATAGGCATGTGACACATAAACGTGATCCCACCAAATCCCAATGTCATAAGCTAAGTTATGGTTATTACCAATAGTCTCTTCAAGAGATCTAGCATCCACACTTTTCCATTATTGTCTCTATATTTGAAAAATACTTAAAAATAAATTATAATAATTTACTTTTTATAGGAAAAAAATTAAATCAAATTTCAATACTTAAATAAAAATAATAATTAAAATCAAAATGGTCTTTACATTCTACTTTACCAACCATTATACAAAATTTATAATACATTATCAATACCTTATGATATCATTACACATTAAATTTTATACTCATCTGATAAAACCACATGTCCCTAGCCATGTGAAAATTCTAATTGCATTGGCCATACTTAATGTACTAGCCAATACATTATTATACTACATCAACCATATGCTATGGTATAAACCATGCTTGCATTTTTATACTACATTAAAAAATAATTTAAATAATCCAACCATGATTATTTATCAAAGTATGTCAGCCATATCGTATAATGCTATCCATTTTAATCTTTTTATACTACATCAACGATACCCTATATTATAGACCATCACCTTGCTTAATTATATTGAATATACTCTATCGTACCAACCAAGATTTTATTTTACTCTTTGTCAACTCTATTTGCCTAGCCAATATATTTGTGTTTGTTGACAAATCATAATAAATTTTATTTTATTATATAGGCATAAAAATAGAGAATATAAGTATGCTACAATATTCAAAATTTATGATTTTATAAAATTTATAAAAATGGAAATCTTCTATTTTTAGAAAATAATAACAACATAAATACTTAGATTCAACATTGGCATCTATTGACTATTATGACTACCTAATAGTGAACATCAAAAAAGAGGTCAATGTGCATGCTCATGACCAGGCAAAGAATTAGACACAATATTTAGACATGTCCATCATAAGATGATAGTAACTAAATGTATTCTAGTCCATTGACTGTAAACTTGTGTAACTGACTATGTCAGGTGGCTAACATGAAAAGATAGATAAATTATAATTCCATAAATAATAGATTAAAGGAAAAGTTAAAGATATTTCTTGACATGACTATTACAGGTGAAAAATAACATAATGCACTGAATTTAGTTGACCATGGACATGTCCCCATGGATTGTGATGAAGAAATGGTTGTTGTGCCCTCTGTTTCTGTAAATAATTATAATTTAGAGATATTAAAATAAAGGTTTGATAACTAAAAAATAATTAAATGTATTATATTTCCTTGAAACCCTTAGGTCATTCTAATAGCTTAAAAACCTATAAGAAAAGAGAGAAGTGTAATGGGTTGATTTGACCTCAATCACACCCACTATAATTGATCACTTCTTAAATATATACTCATCAAAGGAGGGACATAAAACCTAGGTAGTTCTCATAGTAATGAATGTGAAATTGTGCTTATTTTATTATATGTATACATTAGGAAGGTGGAATTGATATTTAACAATGATAACTCTTTATCTTAATTAGAGGTTTCTTGACTTGACTTATGGATGCTACTTTTGAGTTATTTTAAACATTGAAATAATCATGTAGATTTTATCAATGTGAAAAAATGTAAAATATTGAACCAAGTTAATATCAAATGGGGATAATGATTGAATCTTAACATGTATTTATGATGAATAGTTTTACGATTTCATTTTTCTTACCATGTGAAATGTGTAAGAAAGTCTAAACGCATGTATGTAATTTTTTTAAGTAGTCATTATTTGGCATGGTATTTGGCTAGCGTAATTCAAAATTAGCATAGTCTTGACCTATCTAGGAAGGTGAGAGATAATTATCCTCTATTGGGGATAATCTAATGGTGATTTTAGATGATTTAAGCATTTGAAATTAGAAGTTTTGTGTATTGGTAATGGAAATCAAAGTATCAATCCAACATATAGATAAATGGATTATAGAAATTGAAAATAAGGGACTTGTAAGTTATCACATTTCATGTGGTTTGGAATGTGTCAAAATTTTCCATTGCCAAGTACATATGACCAAATTTATGGGTCCACATTTTCATTGCATTTACAGTAGAAAATAAATTCATAAATTAAAGGAGAAAGATCTAAATCTATGTGTGTAAAACATAATTTGTCTCTGATAATTAATTAAATTGTATATGGAAATAAAATTTGTAAAGCCCTACAATATCTCATGAAATATTCATTTTATTTAATTTAAAATTTTATTTTTTTTGAAATTTGAGAATTAATTTTTTTTGTAAAGAGAGAAAGGAAGGAGTACATATGTATGAAGGTGAAATCAAATTGCACTATAAACTATAACTAATGATGGAGAACCATGTCCCATTGTTGAATCACAATGAAAAATTGAACCAATGTGGAATTTAGAGTGATCAAGTTAAAATTTGAATAAATAATCAAGCTCTTGAGTAAAAAAATGAATTATTCCAAATCTTGTGAAATGGAAATACTACCCAATGTAATAATGTAACAAAATGGTATAATTCTAGGTTCACTATAAGTTATGTCAAGGCTACTGAGTGCTTATATAATCATCACTCATAACCTTCACATACTAGAATCAAACTATTACAGAGCGTTCTAGATTATAATTTTCATAATTGAAAGATAGTAACAAATATTCATGCCTCCATCATGACCACATTGATTTTATATTTTGATTTGAAAATAATTTTTTCTCTTTGAAATTTTCCACTTTGAACTTTGTAATTGTGCATGAACAAGTGTCAATTCTTTTTTCCAACTTCAAAAATTTGAAGTTTTGAATAAAATTTAGCATGAATGAGTATCATGACCTCATGTTTCTTTTTCCAAAACAATATAAAATGCTAAGTATCTATATGCTCAGCTATAATTGTTTTGGCAACATGTAACCTTAATATTTGAACTTTTTTACATATGCACATGCATATGTACATTAAAGAATGTATGATTCCATACTTTGCATTCTTTAAGAATGAGTGTGTATGCATGTAATATGCCTCCAAAACTTATATGAATGTGTCAATATATGTCATATGTTTAATTTTTAAATTTATTTGACTCTTTGAAAATGCATATTATGCTATGAAATATGATTTTTCATTACTTTGAATGTTTGAAAACACGTTCTCTATCATTTTTAAACATTTATTATATATTTTTCAACCTTTAATTTGTCCTAAATATATTCACGGAAGTTTTTATTTATTATGGCCATCTCATTATCACACCTCCTTCAACATGAGGGATTTATCATACAAGTCACTCATATCAAAGGATGCGTTAATTATATCATGTGATAAATATATGATAATATAGTAATAATGTAATAATTTTGAAGAGTATGTTTTCATAGAATTGAAAATTTCATATTAAACATTTATGTAACATATTAAATTTGAGGCACAAAAGTGTCATTTATAGATAGATTTAAAAATGAGGTATGCAATAAAGTTACCTTATAATAGTGCATGATATGTATCATGGCATTAATAATTAATTTTAGTAGACACATAAGACAAAAATTTAATAATGTCTTGAAATGTAACACAATAATTCCAAAGGCCACATATAAGGGACACATTTAAATATCACATAAGGAAATATTTCACACACAGGGCTAAGGGCAATAAGGAAAGGACATGTTCAAATGTCACACATACCAAGTAATTGTTGGGGATCAACCAACAATGGATTACACTTGTGAAAGCAATAAACGCAGAAATAAATCAGATAGATAAGCAACTAGAATGATAAATAGCACAGAACAAGATATACAAGAAAACACCCTGAAAACTTGTATTAAAACTCTTTACAATAGGAATACAATTGAAGAAGCTTCGTTCTTCCACACCTCTCTCAGATGCACACAAGATCTCTCACTAGATCTCTATTCCTCAAGAGCTCTCTCTCAAGTACAATCAAATCCAACAACCTGGATTGATGCAACTCAATACTGTCCTTCAAACATTCACAATGTTCTACTCATACAGTTCAACTCTCTTACACAAAATAGCTAAGAAGATCTTTCCTACATATAGAAAATAGGAAACTTAAGCATGCCTTTACAACAAACAGTTAACCTCTTCAACAAGGGCTCTAAAAATAACATTGCTAATAATAGAGACGCGAGCTTGAGTCCACAACTCAAACTCATCATGCAAATACTCGCTTCTGTCCTTGGAAATCGCTTTCTGGACACGCAGGTAACTGACGTCGGTCCCTGCCTGTTCGCCTGTGACCGTCGCCGGTCGACCATACTGCAGACATCGGCGCCTCTTAACTGCAACTGACCAATGTCGGTCGCTCCTGACTGACGCCGGCATCTGTGAAGACCCGAAATAGTTTAAGTCTGCTCCTTGGTGAAGCTTTTAGCTCCACACCCTAACAATCTCCCACTTGGAGATAAACCAGCTACACCAGTACCTGTACAGCAACATCTTCTAGCTCCTCCATCTTCAACTCTCTTGAAGACCAATAGAAGTTGAATGAAGATTCAACTTCTCCTTAGTAACCGACTTTGTTAGCATATCAGTAGGATTCTTGTCTGTATGGATTTTCTCCAGCGTCAACTCACCATCTTCCAATACCTATCGTATGAAGTGATACCTTAGCTGTATGTGCTTGGTTCTTGAGTGAAAAGCTGAGTTCTTAGCTAAATGGATTGCACTCTGACTGTCACTATACAATTTGAAACTTCCATGCTCCCTTCCAAGCTCTTCCATGAACTGTGTCATCCATATCATCTCCTTGCTAGCTTCTATAGCTGCAATATATTCTGCTTCTGTAGTTGACAAGGCTACAACCTTCTGCAACTTAGATATCCAGCTAACTGCCGTTCCACCTACAGTAAAAACATAACCTGTAGTGCTCCTCCTGCCATCCAAATCCCCTGCCATATCTGAATCTACATAGCCATGTAGAGAAGTATCTGAACCTCCATAGCACAAGTGTCTACTGCTAGTTCCTCTCAGATATCTAAGGATCCATTGAACTGCTTTCCAATGTTCCTTACCTGGATTGGCCATATACTTGCTTACTACTCCCACTGCTTGGGCAATATCTGGTCTAGTACACACCATTGCATACATCAAACTTCCTACCGCGGAAGAATATGGAACCTTACTCATGTACTCTACCTCATCATGTGAATTAGTACATTGTTCTTTACTCAATTTGAAATGTCCAACCAAAGGTGTGCTTACCGGTTTAGCATCCTGCATATTGAACCGTTTCAACACCTTGTCCACATAATCTTCTTGAGACAATATCAACCTGTGATTTTTCCTGTCCCTCTTAATGCTCATGCCAAGGATTTTCTTTGTTGCTCCCAAATCCTTCATAACAAACGTTTGAGCTAATTTTACTTTAAGCTCAGAGATATCCTGCATGTGAGATCCTGCAACCAGCATATCATCAACATACAACAATAGAATAATATATCTACCGTTATCAAATCTCTTGAAATACACACAATGGTTTGATTGACATCTGCTGTAGCCATGCTCAGTCATAACCCTGTCAAATTTTAAGTACCATTGCCTAGGAGCTTGCTTGAGGCCATACAAGCTTTTCTTCAACCTGCACACAAACTTCTCCTTACCCTTGACCTCGAATCCTTCTGGCTGTTCCATGTAAATTTCCTCATCCAAATCTCCATGAAGAAATGCTATCTTAACATCTAGCTGCTCAAGATGCAAATCCTCAAAAGTAACCAAAGACAATACAACCCTTATTGAAGTCATCTTAACAACAGGAGAAAAAATCTCACCAAAGTCAATACCTGGCTTTTGTGCAAATCCTTTTACCACTAATCTGGCCTTGTATCTCATTTGTCCATCCTCACCTTCCTTTAACCTGTATGTCCATCTGTTCATTAGTGTTCTCTTACCAGCTGGCAATTCAACCAAATCCCATGTTTGGTTCTCTCTTAAGGACTCTATCTCCTCAACCATGCCACGCTCCCACTTACTCCTGGACTCCACTTGTAATGCTTCTTCAAAACTTTTTGGTTCTCCACCATCGGTTAGCAATAAATAATATAAGGAAGGAGAATATCTAATTGGAGGCTTACTTACCCTTTCAGACCTCCTGATGGGTGTCTTGGACTCGTTCTCAACAATCTGTCCACCCAAATTTTTTGACAGTAACCGACCTCGGCCACCTGTAGACCTGTTACTGGCCGATGTTGGTTCTGCCTGACCGACGTCGGTTCCTGGTCTGCCGACGTCGGTCTCTGTATGATCGACATCGGTTTCTGTACTGCCGACACCGGTTCCTAACCTGTCGACGTCGGTCTCTATGTTTTCCTGTAAGTGATTATTTCCTTTTCTCACGAGCTCATTTTGGACCATAACTTCATCCAATTCACTATTGCTCTGCCTAGATTGATCCAGCTTCCTTATCTGATCACTGTACATCACTCTTTCATTAAAAACAACATCACAGCTCCTAATTACCTTGTTAGTTCCTAGATTCCAAAATCTGAAACCAAAATCATCTGAGCCATAGCCAATAAACGTGCACCTCATAGACTTAGCATCAAGCTTCTTTCTATTTTCCTTATCTATGTGCACAAAGGCTTCACAACCAAAAACTTTGAGATATGAGAGATCTACCTTTTTACCTGTCCATGCCTCTTCTGGAATTCCACCATCCAGGGCTGTAGAGGGTCCTCTATTGATCAGGTACACTGCGGTGTCAACTGCTTCTGCCCAAAACTCTAAGGGCAACCCTGCATGCAATCTCATACATCTTGCACGCTCCATGATAGTTCTGTTCATCCTTTCAGCACTACCATTCTTCTGAGGTGTCCTTGGAACCGTCCTTTGCCTACGGATTCCGTGAGTGTAACAATACCAGTTAAACTTAAGACTGCAGAACTCACCGCCATTATCGGATCTCAAGCACTTTAATCTTCTGCCTGTTTCATTCTCAACCATGGCTTTCCAAATCTTAAAAGTCTCAAAAACATCAAATTTCTTTTTAATACAGTAGATCCATACCTTTCTTGTAGCATCATCTATGAATGTGACATAGTACCGTGATCCGCCAATAGAGGCTACCTGAGCTGGTCCCCACACGTCTGTGTGAACAAGCTGCAACTTTTGCCTTTTCTTAGTAGACCCAATTTTGAGAAAACTAACCCTTTTCTATTTTCCAAATACACAATGCTCACAAAATTCTAGATCCATACTTTTCAAATCTGAAAGCATACCTTTAGACTTAAGAATTGACATCCCCTTCTCACTCATGTGGCCAAGCCTTGAGTGCCACAATTTAGCATCCACATCTGAAGTAGATAAAACTGAAGGAGATTTGTTAATAACACAATTACACAAATAGAGAGTACCTTCTCTCTTACCTCTGGCCATAACAAGTGCACCCTTGGTCACCTTCCAAGAATATGCTGTGAGAGTTACTGTACAACCCTCATCACCTAGCTTACCTGCAGAAATCAAATTTCTCTTCAAACTAGGAACATGCATCACATCTCTCAACACCCATGTGTTGCCATTCTGCATCTTTAGTTGCACTTTACCTTTGCCAGTAATCTTACAAGGCTCATCATCCCCTAAGTACACTATTCCAAAATCTCCTTGGATATAGTCACTGAAATATTCCCTGTTAGGAGTAGCATGAAAAGATGCACCATAATCTAATACCCAAGACTCTATATTATTATGCAGAGAGAAAATTAAAGCATCCTGTGCAATACCTGCAATCTTGGCTTCTTCCTTTCCTTCGTGCTGGTTATCCTCCTTAGGCTTTGACCAACAATCTCTGCTTATGTGCCCCATCTTTCCACAGTTCCAGCATTGTGGCTTCCTGCCATTTCTGGATTTAGATCTGCCTTTCCCTTTAGACTTGGATCTTGCTCTGCCTTTCTTGCTCTTCTCTTTTTGCCTTCCCCTGATCTCAAAACTTAAAGCGTTCTCGGATGCCTCTTTTGTGCTTTTCCTGCGTATTTCCTCATTCAAGATAACACTAACAACATCCTCTACTTTCAAAATATTTGATGCAGATGCAGTATTAGAAACTGCCATTACCAAGCCATGCCAGCTTTCAGGCAAAGAACATAATATTAAAAGAGCTTTTATTTCATCTTCAAATACAATATTGACTGAACTTAACTGATTAACAATACCATGAAAATCATTCAGGTGATTAGAGACAGATCCACCTTCTTGCATATGCAAATTAAATAACTGCTTCATTAAATATACCTTATTTGAAGCTGAGGGTTTTTCATACAAATTTGCTAACGTAGTCATTAACTCTACCGTAGTTTTTGCCTGTGACAAATTAGATATCACAGTGGAGGCCAGACTCAGTCTTATAGACCCAAGAGCCTTTCTGTCAAGAACTTCCCATTCTTCATCCTCCATGTCCTTGGGCTTCTTTGCTATCCCACCTAACGGTAAGTAAAGATCCTTCTGATACAGATAGTCCTTTATCTGCATTCTCCAGTGTTGATAGTTCTTGCCATTAAAATTTTCCATTCTCAACTTACTTTCTTCTGCCATTGCTTCTCCCACTCAAACAGAAATCCCTGTGAGCAACCTGTAATCCAAACACACTACACAGATCTGAACCACATGTTAGTGAACCTGAGCTCTGATACCACTTGTTGGGGTTCAACCAACAATGGATTACACTTGTGAAAGCAATAAACGTGGAAATAAATCAGATAGATAAGCAACTAGAATGATAAATAGCACAGAACAAGATATACAAGAAAACACCCTGAAAACTTGTATTAAAACTCTTTACAATAGGAATACAATTGAAGAAGCTTCGTTCTTCCACACCTCTCTCAGATGCACACAAGATCTCTCACTAGATCTCTATTCCTCAAGAGCTCTCTCTCAAGTACAATCAAATCCAACAACCTGGATTGATGCAACTCAATACTGTCCTTCAAACATTCACAATGTTCTACTCATACAGTTCAACTCTCTTACACAAAATAGCTAAGAAGATCTTTCCTACATATAGAAAATAGGAAACTTAAGCATGCCTTTACAACAAATAGTTAACCTCTTCAACAAGGGCTCTAAAAATAACATTGCTAATAATAGAGACGCGAGCTTGAGTCCACAACTCAAACTCATCATGCAAACACTCGCTTCTGTCCTCGGAAATCGCTTTCTGGACACGCAGGTAACCGACGTCGATTCTTGCCTATTCGCCTATGACCGTCGCCGGCTGACCATACTGCCGACGTCAGTGCCTCTTAACTGCAACTGACCGACGTCGGTCGCTCCTGACCGATGCCGGCGTCTGTGAAGACCCGAAACAGTTTAAGTCTTCTCCTTGGTGAAGCTTTTAGCTCCACACCCTAACAGTAATGTTATAAATGAGATGCTAAAAAAATAACACAAGGTATAATGGCCACACATAATAATAAATAAAAAATAATCCTTTCATAGAAAAATTTATACAACATCGAAAGAGTAAATAATAAGTGAAAACCTGTCTACACCATCCATGTTTATCAATGCCATATTATGTTAGGAACCCATGTTCTACTCTTATATTTACATTATTAACATAGTAGTTGCTTTGGACGCATAGGCTTTGTAATCATCCCTGGAACATATTTGTTTTATCCCACATGCATGAGATGAAATAGTTATTAAGAATAGAATTAGTATGTAAGATAGTGTTAGGGCCCAATGAAGGTATCCAAAAATTATATTGAATTGAGCTTGCTCAAAGGAATTTTCTCGCTCAAAGAAGCCAATGATTCTGTAATTCTACTATTGTAATTAAATTTTGTTTGTTTCATTTAATATATTGCTAATTTTCATAGTTTAATTCATATATTTATAATTATATGCTAATTTGTTCAGGAAGGATCCTTCCATCTGGTATCAGAGCACTTTCTAGAGAGAATTTTTTTTCTACCCATCATATGCTCTCACCTTGCCATAATTGGACCCTGGTGATCTAAAAGTGGTAACAGATCCATTCTCAACCCCTTTGCATGATAGTCTAGATCTGTAGTTTTATTTTGGCAACAAGACATCACCAAAGATCATGATTTTTTGCTCAATTGCATTGCATTTATGTTCTATTGTAGCTTTTATCTTCTATTTTAGATCAGGGTAAAACCTATTTGCTTAACTATGTGAACTGCTTGGGTGAAATCCCTAAAACTCATTGTGAGTACCATAGGAACCCTAAAGTAGCTATCTCATTGAGAGGACCTATCAATGAAATGGGCAACAATGCCTTCTTGTTTGACTAGTTCCCACCCATAAGGAAAACCAAGAGCTATCTCTAAGAGGTAAATCCTTGGCCAATTTTTTTTTGGAGATTGATACTCGCTCAAACAACATTGGTGGCTAGAGTGATTTCTAAAAACCCTTTAGGCAACTGTTCAAACCTAGGGTCCATTTATGTTAGGAAAATCAAAAGTAGAATGAATTATAAAACCATGTAAGTTTTAGAAGACTATCATCAGAGTAGTAGAAAACCAAAAATCTGAAAAACCAAAAATCAGTGTTGGAAATTTTCATTTTTTTGTAATATCTTTCCATTTATAGCCCTATTGCTTGTCAAAATTTATGAGGACACCTAAAATTAAATTATCCATCTTTTATTCATTGAGGTCCCATATCCCAATTCCACTTTGAATTTCCATAAATCTCACCTTTCTATTTTTTTGAGTTTTATCATAACTTTCTCAATCCCTGTTTGTTTGCCTCAAAAAATTTGCACAGTGTTCATCTCCCTTTTTTGCTTCTTTATCCATATTTGATTTTTTTTTTTTTTTTTCCATTTTCCCCTCTAAAATTTCCCTCATCTTCATCAATCATATTCTTTCTATGCAAATAATTTATTAAAATTACCTTTACCCCTCCCGATTTCATCCACATTAAAAAAATTCCTTTAATAAACATGTCCCAACTTTAGATTTCCCACCCATTTCAAAACAAAATAGGTTATGGTAGTCACAAATGTAGGCACCAAGATCATGGAGAAATAAATTGCAACTTTGATGACATGGGTCATTAACTTAGCTGATATGGTACATGGATTGAATGAATAGAATGGCCTTTTGCTCAGCAAATTATAGAGATGGAGTCTTCTTCTAAGCATACTTTTTCATCCAACCACCCACCATGTGGGACCAAATTGGACTTTCCACTATTCAATGGTATAGATATGATAGGTTGGATTTATCTTGTCGATCAATAGTTTAACCTTTATAATACTTATCATCTCAACAAAGTTCCAATTGCCTCCTTCCACTTGGAACTAGAGGCACTCCAATGGTACCGTTGGTATCTCAAATCTAATGATGAACCTAATTGGACAACTTTTGCATCCCTACTTTTGGGTAGGTTTGGTCCCTCAACATTCAAAGATTTTATGGGAGCCCTCACCAAGCTTCGTTAGATAAGCACCATTTATGATTATCAAATTGAATTTGAGAAGTTGGAAAATCACACTGAAGGGTTATCAGATGACTTCTTCAAGAGTTATTTTATTAGTGGCCTCAAAGATCCCATTCACTCTGAGGTTAAGATATTTCAACCTCAGACTATGATGATAACCTTGGGTCTCACAAAACTTTCTAAAGACAAAATCACTACCCAACATCACACTTCTAATTAGACACCATTGAAGCCCTCTTTTCAATAACCCAATACTAGGACAACCCCTATCAAATGTCTCACAAGAGCTGAAATGCGTGCACATCATGAGAAAGAGATTTGTTATAATTATGATGATAAATGGGTTTTAGGGCACAAATGTATCGAGTAAAAATTATACCTACTAGATTTTGATTCTCCACTAGATACTAAAGATTATGAGGATACTACTGAAGAGATCACTCAGGAAGTTGATGATTCTACAAACCCAAATTTCCCTGCAAAAAAATATCCATTCATGCTTTGGCTAGAGTCACTACCTCTCAAATGATGTGTATCCAGGGTTATTTTAAGAATCAACTCCTCACCATCCTTATTGAATCTAGAAGCACTCACAACTTCATCAACCCTCAAGTCATCAAGAAAGCAGATTATTTTATCCACTCACGTTCTAGTTTTGGGGTCATAATTGCTAATGGAGGCACATTACCTTACAAGGGTAAGTGTCATAATGTTTATATTTTAGTGGGTAAATATAACCTTCAAGCTGACATGTTTGATTTATCCTTATGAGGATATGATATTGTTCTCGGTGCCCAGTGGTTATGAACACTTGGAGCCATCCTTTGGGACTTTTCAGAGCTTTGGATGTAGTTCTCAGAGAATGGATAGAAATACACCCTACAAGGCCTTCAATCATGCCCCACTAGCATTGTCAACTCTCACCACATAGAGAAACTTCTCAAATTAGGATCCCACAATATCCTTTCCCAAATCTTTTCTCTTCATATTGCTTCACTATCTGACTCTCACCCACCTTCTAACTTACACAACCTTTTAGTCAAGCATGCCTCAATATTTGAGGAACCTACTAGATTTCCACATCACCATCCTTAGGACCATCACATCCCACTATTTTTTTGTATTTCACTTCCTAATCTTTATCTCTACTAATACCCATTTCATCAAAATACTGAGATCAAAAAGATCATCCATGATCTCTTGCAGGATAGAGTTATTCAACCCAACACTAGTCTGTATTCTTCACCAATATTGTTTGTTCATAAGAAGGATGGTTATTCACATCTTTGCATTGATTAGCAGGCTTTAAAAAAACTAACAATCAAGGATAATTTTCTAATCCTTCTCATTGATGAACTCCTTAATGACCTCCATGGTGCACAATTTTTCTATAAATTAGACCTATACTTGGGGTATCACTAAATTCATCTTCATGATGTCGACATTCCTAAGACAAACTTTTGCATATATGATGGCCACTATGATTTTCTTATCATTCCATTTGTGCTTACTAGTGCCCACTCCACCTTCCAATTTTATGAACCAAGTATTCCACCTCTTCTTGTAAGAGTTTATCTTGGTCTTCTTTCATGACATTCTTATCTATAGTCCCACATGGGAGGATCACCTCGACACCACCTTAGGTGTTTTTGCTACTAACCACCTATGTGTCAAACATTCAAAATATTATTTTTTGAAAATAGAGGTAGATTCTTTGGTACTTATTATCACATTTGATGGTGTTCATGTTGACCCTACCAAAATTGTAGTTATGACAAATTGGCCCTAGCCAAAAACCCTTAAAAGTTTACATGGATTTCTTGGTTTGACAGGATACTATAAATTTTTTATCAAGGATTATGGCATAATTATAGCTCCATTAATAGATATTCTTAAAAAAATGCTTTTTCATGGTTACTTGCATCTTCTCAAGCATTTGACAACCTTAAACATGCCATGTGTACCACGCTAGTCTTGGCCATGCCCAATTTCTCCAAGCCATTTGTGCTTCAGTGTGATGCATGTGGAATAGGTCTTGGTGATATACTTATGTTGGAGGGTCATCCCATCACCTTCAATAGTAAGGCCCTAAATGGATGTAATTTAGCATGTTCCACATATGAAAAAGAGATGATGGATATTCTCTATGTAGTTTACAAATGGCATCTCTATTTGATTGGCTGACACTTTTGCATTAAAACTAACCATCATGTTGTCCCAAAAAAGTGCCACTCATTTTTTGGGACAACCTACAGATAAAAATCCTCTCTTCCCCTTTCAAAAATTGTTCTGAGTATTTTGGTTCTTCATTTTTCAAAAGCTTTCTCTTAGATCTAGGAACTCTGCAAATAGGCTCATTTCTACAAGTTCAACAAGCTTCACGACTTCTGCAGGTGGGTTCAATCAAAATAATCAGTTTCTAACATTTGGTTATTTTTGGAATTGGTTCATCACCTTGGTTTGAATAGAAATTCCAATTGGCAAGCATCAGCAGCAGGTTCAACGTTTGGTTCATCCTTTGGTTCAACGGTTAGTTTAAACACATGGTTCAAAGCCTTTGGTTCAACGAAATGGTTCAAAACTGTGATTCAATGGAGTGGTTCAACAGTTGTTTCATCACCAAAGCTCAAAGAGATCCCAAAGAAAGCAAAGGAAAATCTCATAGAAAAGCGCCCGATGGAAAAAGATTGTTTGCATCCATCATGCAAGAGTGGCAATTTTTTTCGTCCTTGCATCGTTTGATTTCTTCTATGCAGGAGCTGGCAAATTTTGTCTGCCCCTGCATTCCTGTTTTCTCTCCTCCAGGTGCAAGGGCAGAAGATTTTGGCCGCCCTTACACGTTCTTCTTCGCTGACTCCCTGACGTGCACATGCGTAGCAATTTTTGCCGCCTTTGCACAAGAACTTCTCCAATATATAAGGGCGATACAATTTTTGTCGCCCATGCATTCCTTCTCTCTTCTTCTTCTCATGCACTTTTGTCATGTAAAAGTGCATGCAATTTTGTAATGTGTAATTACATGTAAAAATTCAAAAAAATATCTCAAAAGTCAAAGATGAGTCATCTTTGACTAAGATATTTTAATATTTTCTAATTTTGAAAGTTTCTCCCTATATATAGTGGAGACCTCTTTTGTAAATATATCTCTAATAATTGAGAGCAAAAACTCTGCTGAAATTGAGACACTTTTTGAGACTTTGTGCTCAACTTGTAAATCATATTTTTTTGAATGAATGAGAAGCAGGTTTATTTCAGACTTTGTGTTGAAGTTATCTGTGTTATTTAAGAAACAATTCTTATGTTCTCTTTCCTGATAATCTCTTATTTGTTTGATTTAATAAGCAAAGTGGGTGTGTTGATATTATCTGAGGGCATTTTAAAAGATAGAAGAGAGACTTTGAGCTACTTTTATCTTTGTGATCTTTTTATATTTTGTAGTTTCAGGCGAAGACTTTGTGTTTCGTTTCACTCTACGGTTACGCTTGTTTCGAATCAGTGAAGGAGGCTATGAAAGACTTTGTGCTTACATGAGTTTCCTTGTGAATTTTGTTACTTTAGGTGATTTTTTGCTCTACGCTGGATACCATTCCTGAAAGAAGAGAAATGTTGTTGGCCAATGACCAAGATTTCTCCCTCTTGTTCCTTGTACATCACCTCTAAAAAAAGAGAGGTGGATGCTGTTATACCACTCCGAGTATTATTTTTTTCTTAATTATATATACATATAGCGTAAAAATATTCAAAGGGAACCTCCCCTTGATGAGAGGAGAGATTTACCTCATCTAGATTTGATAAACCCACACTTTTCATGGCGTAAATCTCCCTGTGCTGTGGTTGACATATCCATTTTGTCATCAGTTAGTTGACAAAATATTCACTCAACAGTTTTTGGTGACTCTTCTGGGGATGAATGTGCAATCTGAAACATCAAGTTTCAGATTGAAGCAATCCCTACCCTTATCCATTACATAGTCTGGCAACTTCGTTCCATGTCTTACCCATTATCATTATAGCCTTACCACCTCCCTCCATCTCCATTGTATTATCTGGTCTGCAAAACCAGAGCCGCTGGGAAGAACGTGCATTTTGAAGCCTCAAGCTTCAACTTGAAGCAGTTTCGGTCTCTTTTTCATTTGAAATCTGGCAACTCCACACTACACAAGAAGCCAGAGATCTAAGGGTGTTTTTAACCCCCCGTTTGAGTTGGCGCAGCAGAGCAATTTTGATCTGTTTCCTCCACCGCCTTTTTTCCAATGATCTAGGAGTCTTCCTCCTGACCTGATCGGGTCACCAACACAAGGTAGAGCTTCTTTTCTTGCTGTTAATAGTGCCTTGCCTATAAACACCCCACCAAGATTTGTTATTCCCACTTTCCATAATCCAATCATGGCAGCTCGGGGCCCCTGGGGTAACTCATTTGGACCACTCAACCTTACTCCACCTCTACATGAGCTTCCATGCAACTCAAGGAAAAACTTTCCCAAATTCCTTGGTGATAGAAAAGTTCACCCTCATGAACACATTACTGCCTTCTCTATAGCATGTGGCGTAATCGGTGTAGAATTTAAAAATATAACAGTCAGGTTGTTTGTAGAAACTCTGCAAAGTGTTGTTGCAGACTGGTTCTACCACTTACAGGCTGGGTCAGTGACTGACTGGGACACGCTCAAAGCTAAATTTGAAGCAAGATTTAAATCTGCTGAAGATGCACACACCTTGTTAGCTTAGCTTACACAGATGAAAAAAGAATCTCAGGTAGCCCATGAGGGATTTCATAACCAAATTCAACAAGTTAAGGAACCAGATTCCAACTGTCGCTCAGCCCACGCCAGAGAATCTTAAGTATTTTTTTATCAACTCACAGCTTCCCAAAGTAAGTTTCCTGTTGAGACGAGCTGGCCCTATGGATCTTGCATTGCCTCAAAATTTGGCCACTGAGATTGAGGATGATCTTATTCTGGCAGGTAAGATCAGAAAAGACCTAGGTAAAAATAGATTCTCTTCATCTGCTGAAAGCTCTTCTTCAACCACCACTGATCCAATGGTGCAAAAGCTAGCAAATGAATTACTAGTCCTCAAAAGGCAAATGGCACAAGGTATGTCTTCTGCTCCTTTATATAAAGATATACCAAGGAGGACATTCCCCAATCAGCCATATCAAGGCAATGCTACTAGAAATCAAGGGCAACCAAATCGTCTTCCTCCCCCATAGAAGAACCTCGCCCTTGAAGCACCTCCAACCAACTCAGTAGTTAGATATCTGGAAATGGAACATGCTTCCCCTTTCCAACTTGAGTTGGACCAACATGATGATGCTAATCCCTTCGAAAAGCAGGAAGAAGAATTAGCTGGTGACTCCGTCATTGGTTACCTAAATTATCAAGATGAACCCAGAAGCGAGGGGAATGCAGCTGAGGGATCATATGTCATATTCACTCGGTCCCAAAATTAGTCAGCTCGACAAGCTGATAAAGAGAAGACAGAGGAGCAACCTCAACCAACAGTTTTAATTGCCAAGCGGGGAGCCACTCTACCCTTCCAACCAAAGGACCTGGTGACTGTTGAAAAGGTACGTACCCCAAGCATCTCTGCACCCTCTACTTCAACTTCGCAAACCAACCCTCCCCCTTCCAAAAAACAAAAGAGTGAACTCCCATCTTCTGTGCCTAGTCCAATTCAGACATTTGACATAATTGAGCATGTCAAAAAGACAAATTCAAATGTCTGAATTTGAATTTTTACAAGCCCATCCTGAATAGTTGGACAGGTTGGCAGAATATGTGAAAGGTACAACCATCCCTATAGGACAAGAAATTTTGAGGTTAACTCATGATCCCCCAAAGAATGTATCTGCTTGAAATAATCTTGTCGTGACTCTTCCAGTTGCTCCCAAGAAAATAGAACCTTTCTATGTTTCCCTGTTAATAAACGATCGTAAGCTAAGCAACTACATCATCGATTCTGGTGCATCTAACAACGTCATGCCTGCTAAAGTGGCAAAATCTCTTGGTTTCACATTGACTAAAACTTTTGGAAGGTGTTTTTCTATGAAAAATAAGCAAGTCCCACTTCTCGATCAAATAAAAGATGCCCAATTTGCATTTGCAGCGTTCCCTGACAAGAAGATCAAGATGATAGTTTTGGTAGCTAACATCCCAGCTTCATATGGCATTCTGCTTGGACAGAACTTTTGCAAGGATGTCAGAGGAGAATTGAGCATGGACTTGTCTCAGGCAAGAATCCTTGTGAAAGGCGTGATGCAAAGGTTGCTTCCTGAGAGAGAGGCAAAGTACGTGGTCACCCAAACGTTAGCCCCTGTGGCTCAAATTCTGTTTGAGTCCTTTGGCAGGGGTAATTATTTTTTGACCACAGAAAAGGTTCATGAAGAGCCTGTTAAAACCCTTGAGAATGCCAACTAAAAAATTGGTTCAGATGAAACAATGACAAGTGGGCCTGATACTGCCAATCAGTGGTGGGTGTCAAATGAGGACAATCAAATCAGGTGCTGGATGGAACCAGAAGAGCAACCAATTATGGTAGTTGACCATGCTGCTGCAATTCATGATCAGGAAAAAGAACTCTTCACCAAGAAAATAAAGATTCATGGTTTTCAGATCAAAAGACAAGTCTTGTTGTGGGGCAGGAGGAGAAAACAAAAGGAAAGGCACAGAAAATTGGTTTCTTGATGGAGAGTTCCATTCACACATCATCAATTCTAGGGAGAAAATGGCCTCTTGCTAGTTTATCAGGATAGAACACCATTGTTACTGCCTCTCGGGGAGCAGCGCCTGAAGTACTTCAATTCTTGAAGTATCGGATGAGTCCCCCTGTACATATGTATATTTATATAGTCTTTTGATTTATTTTGTTCATTTCATTTTCATTTTTGGATCCTTTCTTTTTGGGTAGCATGACTCCGTAGCCCAATAGCAAGCTTCTAAGGCACTGGAGATTCTATATTCTACTCCGTTCAATCAATTTTTGCAATAAAAAGAAGTTCCCTAACTGGAGCCAGCTATTGTCCCCAAAAAATACCACTCATTTTTTGGGACAACCTACAGATCAAAATCTTCTCTTCCCCTTTCAAAAAATTTTATGAGCATTTTGGTTCTTCATTTTTCAAAAGCTTTCTCTTAGATCTATGAACTCTGCAAACAGACTCATTTCTACAAGTTCAACGGGCTTCACGACTTCTGCAGGTGGATTCAATCAAAAGAATCAGTTTCTAACATTTGGTTATTTTTGGAATTGGTTCATCACCTTAGTTCGAACAGAAATTTCCATCGACAAGCATCAACAACAGGTTCAACGTTTGGTTCATCCTTTGGTTCAATGGTTAGTTCAAACACATGGTTCAAAGCCTTTGGTTCAACGAAATGGTTCAAAACCATGATTCAATGGAGTGGTTCAACAGTTGGTTCATTGCCAAAGTTCAAAGAGAGCCCAAAGAAAGCAAAGGAAAAGCTCGCAGTAAAAGCGCCCGATGGAAAAAGACTGTTTGCATCCATCATGCAAGAGCGGCAATTTTTGCCGTCCTTGCATCATTTGGTTTCTTCTATGCAGGAGCGGCAAATTTTGCCGCCCTTGCATTCCCGTTTTCTCTCCTCCAGGTGTAAGGGCGGTAATTTTTACCACCCTTACACGTTCTTCTTCGCTGACTCCTTGACGTGCACAGGCGGCAATTTTTGTCGCCTATGCACAAAAACTTCTCCAATATGCAAGGGCGACAATTTTTGCCGCCCATGTATTCCTTCTCTCTTCTTCTTCTCATGCACTTTTGTCATGTAAAAGTGCATGCAATTTTGTATTATGTAATTACATGTAAAAATTCAAAAAAATATCTCAAAATTCAAAGATGAGTCATCTTTGACTAAGATATTTTAATATTTTCTAATTTTGAAAGTTTCTCCCTGTATATAGTAGAGACCTCTTTTGTAAATATATCTCTGATAATTGAGAGCAAAAACTCTATTGAAATTGAGACACTTATTGAGACTTTGTGCTCAACTTGTAAATCATATTTTGTTAAATGAATGAGAAGCAGGTTTATTTCAGACTTTGTGTTGAAGTTATCTGTGTTATTTAGGAAACAATTCTTATGTCCTCTTTCCTGATAATCTCTTATTTGTTTGATTTAATAAGCAAAGTGGGTGTGTTTATATTATCTGAGGGCGCTTCTAAAAGATAAAAGAGAGACTTTGAGCTACTTTTATCTTTGTGATTCTTTTATCTTTTATAGTTTTAGGTGAAGACTTTGTGCTTCGTTTCACTCTATGGTTACGCTTGTTCCGAATCAACGAAGGAGACAACGCAAGACTTTGTGCTTACGCAAGTTTTCTTGTGAACATTGTTACTTTAGGTGATTTTTTTGTCTACGATGGATACCATTCCTGAAAGAAGAGGAATGTTGTTGGCCAACAACCAAGATTTCTCTCTCTTGTTCCTTGTACATCACCTCTGAAAAAAGAGAGGTGGATGCTATTATACCACCCTAAGTATTCTTTTTTGCTTAATTATATATACATATAGCATATAAATATTCATAGGTAACCTCCCCTTGATGAGAGGAGAGATTTACCTCGTCCAGATCTGGTAAACCCACACTTTTCATGGCATAAATCTCCCTGTGTTGTGGTTGATATACCCATTTGTCATCAGTTATTTGACGACAAAATATTCACCCAACACATCAAAGCCTCAAATATTTTATAGAATAATTGCTATCTTCACCAGAGAAAAAAAATGGGTTTCTAAATTCATGATATATGATTATGAAATTACTTACAAAAAAGGTAAGGAAAACTTGGTGGCTGATGCTCTCTCTCACCAATTTGAAGATCCAGTGCAACTCTGTGAAGTCACTTTCCCTATTTCCACCTAGCTCAATGATCTTCAAAATGAGTGGCATAATGATCTCCCAACCCAAAAAATCATTCTTCATCTATCTGTTGATAAATCTAATAAATCTCATTATACTTGGGATGGGCACACAATATGATATAAAGGTCACCTAATGTTACAAATAGGCTCCAAGTTCAAACAATCGATTTTATAAGAGATGCATGCTTCCCCTTCTATTGGTCATTAAGGTTTTCTAAAAATGTAAGAGAGAGTTCATCATAATTTATTTTGGCATGGACTCAAGAGGGACATCAAAACATTTTTTGTTGAATGTGATATCTTCCAATGTGGTAAAAGAAAAATAGTTGCCCCACTTGGTCTACTCCAACCACTTCCCATTCCAACACATATTTGGACTGAGATTTCCATGGATTTCATTTAAGGTCTCCCAAAATCTAGTGGTAAATCATTGATTCTTTTCATAGTGGATCGCCTCTCTAAATATGCTCATTTTTTCACTTTGGCCCATCCCTATACTACTTCCACCATTTCTCAAACATTTCTTGATCACATATTCCAATTTCATGGTGTCCTAGCTTCTATTGTTTTAGATCATGATTCCACCTTCACCAACCATTTTTGGAAAGAACTCTTCAAGAATCTAGGTACATAATTAAAAATGAGTTTGGGATATCATCCATAGACTGATGGGTAGACTAAAATCATCAATAAATGCCTAAAAACCTATCTTCATTATTTTGTCAAAGATCAGCCACATCAATGGGTCAAATGGTTAACTATTGTAGAATGGTGGTATAATACATCCTACCATACCTCTACTAAAATTATGCCATATGAAGTAGTTTATGGGAAAGCACACACAACACTTCTCCTATATACACCTGGTAGTTCACTGGTTCAGGCAGTTGACACTACTCTCTGCCATCGAGATCAAATTATTCACATCTTGTGAGATAATCTTCATTTAGCACAAAATCACATGAAGAAGTAGGCTGATCAACACCACTCTAAGTGTACCTTTCAAGCAAGTGATATTCTTTTTATTTTCCTGCAAGCATACAAACAATCATCCCTGAAATAAAAAGGGTGTCAAAATCTTGCCCCTAAGTTTTATGGTCCATATAAGGTTCTCCATTAGATTTGGTTTGTTTCTTACTAGTTGGAGCTTCCACCTTCCTCTCACATTCACCTAGTATTCCATGTTTCATGTCTGAAGAGAGTTCTTGGCACCAACATTCAATCATAAATAGTCTTACCACAATTTTATAATGAAGGCTCCTTCTTTCTTGAACTAAAAGTAGTCTTGGCTCGATGCACCTACCAACTTTGCTCTCATACCATCACAAAAATTTTAATTCAGTGGCAAGGATTTCAACCTGAAGATGCCACATGGGAACCATTATTCCAGATTCAACAACACTTTCCACAATTTAAGCTTTGAAGACAAAGCTTTTTTTCCAAGAGGGAGGGGATGTTCAAAACTTGTGTTCTACTCTTCTATTTACATCATTAGCATAGTAGTTACTTTGGATGTATATGCTTTGTAAGTCATCCCTAGAGCATATTTGTTTTATCCCACATGCATGAGATGAAATAGTTATTAAGAATAGAATTAGTATTTAAGTTAGTGTTAAGGCCCAATGAAGGCATCCACAAATTATTTTGAATTGATCTTGCTTAAAGGGCATTTCCCCCTCGAAGAGGCCAATGATTTTTCAATTCTACTATTGTAATTTAGTTCTATTTGTTTCATTTAATATATTGTTGATTTTCATAGTTAAATTCATATATTTTTAATTATATGCTAATTTGTTCATGAAGAATCCTTCCATATTAGTAGCACAAATAGCATATTCATGCAACACAATGTAAAATGTGAGTATTTTATTAATACACTTGTAAGATATGTAGTTCTACATTACATTTTAAATCATATATAGATTTAGCCTATTATAGTGTAAATTTTATAAGAAGGTGCCTATAGCATAAGCATGGTCACTAGGTAAAAAGGACTGTAACATCAAAGAATGCATATACAATGTATGTCCTACATCACAATCATAATCCTCATGAAATCCACATGTGCATATATTAAAATAATAAATTACAAAAATATGTGATAAATAACATATGTAATGAAGTAAATTAGCACATTATATTATGCCTAGGTCTTGATTTTTTATTTTTTGGTTGTTTTAAAATTATTTATATATTTTATTTTTTTTATTTTTAAAATAATAATAATTATTATTTTGTTATTTTTTGAAATTTTATAAAAGTAACAAGTACATAATCTGATAAATATGGGGACCATAAGGTGTGATTAGATCAAAGAGTTGAAGGTTGAACTTCCATGGATGAAAATTTCTACAAGTAGGTGTGTCCAAATCTAATACAAATCTAGTGTTGTGTTAACTATCCTCATCACAAATTATAAACTATATTAGTGCATGTGTAACTAGAGAATAAAGACTTAGTAGAGTCTTATGTAGAATTGAATAAGAATGCAATATATGTTTATTATTCAACACACTAAATTATCATAGGAGTATCCTTAGGACACACTATAAAATATTTATATTTATTTTAACTTTGTATAATTCTTTGATATGATGTTTGTTTCTTAGGAAGGTAGACCTTTTCCCTCGAAACTATTTTTATATAAGTATTTGTATAGGTTCGATAATTTTAAGGCCCTTATTTTTATAGTGCTCATTTGGAAATTATATGATTTGATATATATGCTATTATGACTTGATTCTAGACTTTTTTTTTTAAGTCATGTACAATTAAGACATGGAAGAAATTTTATCATATTTTTCTTGACTTGAGACCATGAAAATACCTTTTATCAATTATGTTAAATTGTCATTTAAGAAGGTAGGTATGATTACTTTCCTTATGTATAGTGTTAATATTAATGAATCTATTGATGTTTGTAGACATATAATTAAATGATGTTGGTTTCATTGCTTATAAGCATACAAATTAGGTGGATATGATTATGATAATTCTATTTCTTACTCTTCCTTATGTGTGGTGCTATATTGATTAATATGTATATGCTGATGGAAATATGATTAAATTATGCTTGTATCATTGCTTATATGCATGTGAATTAACAATGCTATATGGATTTGATTATGGGAATGCTCTTACTTTGGTTTATTATAAAACTTCACTTACTAAACTAGGTAATTTGATGTGTGCATTGAGTATGCAGGAATAGGACAAAGGATAAGAAAGAGGTTATACCAAATATGAAAATATCACCTAAGCCTTGCCTTTGATCATGAACCCTCCCTTGAGTAGTCTTAGTCATGGGATGTCTTTTTTTTCCCCCTTCTTGTCTTAGCTATAGCATGTATCTAGATGGCTAACCTTATAATTCTAATTTGTAAAAAAAATACTACCTTATCCTTGTCTTTTGATGTCTCTTTTGAAATAGACCATAACATCTAAGCTATAGCTAGTGGTGGTTGGAATCTTACCCAAGAGAAAAAATGAACTTAAAACCAACAAGGATACATAAAGTTGGATATAATTTAATTAGTCTTGAGTCTATAAGAATTACCTATACAAAGGGATTTTATTTTGATTAAGTTCTGGGTTGATGTAGGGAGTAGTTGGGAGAGTTGTGTTGCACCCTTAAGTAAGAGGGGAGATCACTTATTATGATATAGGGGATACATGTTGGAAGGATATGAGAGCTATTGGAGTGGGTCTATCCCCTTTAAAGTTGAGGAATAACACCCAAAACATTATGGAGTTTAGGTAGGCTTCCAAACTCTTTATTCAATTTTCTTCATTTTCATGGAATAAAATTAGTATGGTACTTATTTGAAAGAGTGAAGGTGTTATTAATTATGTCTCCAAGGTGTCCAAGAGTGTCCATGAGTTGGAAAAGAGTGTTAATTATGTGTCAATGTTGCTAGCTACTCAATGACAAAGTGTGCTTCAGTAATCATGCATGGATCTTCAATATTTGGTTGGATATGTAGGTTGGGATGTTGTTGATGATGTGATCATTTTTTTTAGGCCTTATGGGGTGTTAAAAGTGATTGTAATTATTTTGAAAGTGTAAGGTTTCTATTTGGTTCATCCTTGTGGTCATCTAGGTCTAATTAGTCTTTTGTAGAATTAGGGTGAGTAAGTAGATTAATGATGTGAGAATTCTCACATGTGAAGGTGTCAACAAAAAATGGTCACATGGGTTTGTTAAGGTTTGTGCATAGATAATCTGTTTAAAATTTTATGTATTGACATGGTATCTATCAAAAGTTATGGTAGTGTAAATTTGGTTTCCTAGGCATATGTATCTATTTTCCATATCCAAATTTTCATTAAAAAGTGACCGTTGGAATTCAGATATTTGAATTTACAAAAGAAAACTAGTCATCATTGTTCTGGATATAAATTTTGATGTTGGGAGAATTTGATAGTGTTATAAAAATAAAAGTGGTAGACAATTTCAAGAGAAATCCCAAAAAAAATTGAAGGTTTGACTGGTCATATACTTATATTTATTGAGGTCCAAAGTTTACTGAGGGTTTGACCTTCTTCTGTAGATGACTTGAAAAGGATGTTTGAGTTTTTAGAGATAGTTTTTAGATGTTTAAAGGTGAATTATCTATTTTATATTGCTTTAAACTCCATAGGGATAATTTTTATGCATTTTTGAGGTTTGACCAATTTATCTTCAATATAAACAATTGCTTAAAAATTAACTTTTGGTTTCTTCATGATACTTTCATGTACAAGGCAAATATTTGATACGTTTTGCATATGAATAGGTGTGTATTGATGAATTTAATCACTTGAGAGTGTCATAAGGGTCATGTGGCATGGACCTATATGATTTTAAAGGATCTTGTGTTCCTCATTTTTCTTGGTAAAGTGCTAAATGAATGAATAGGTCTCTATGGCCCTGTAAGGGCTTCTTAATCCTAATTGAAAGGTGTTGGTTCTTAAGGGTGGTGTATCAAAGCTATGGTTGACCTATATGTATTATTTTTATTATATTTCAAGTGTAATAAAATCCTTAAGGATGAAGGCATGTCAAATGGACAACCAAGAAGGTAATGCTCATGATGGCTCTATAAAGAGCATAAATAAATGTGAAAGTTTCTAGAGTTGATATGAAAAGTATAGTGAAGTGTGAGTGTGTTTGGTAGATGGATTTAAGATCATAGTAGGTTGAAAAATTTATGCATGACCTATAAGTCATATTTTTGATATTATAATAGTGTCCTTATAGGATTGAAGATTGAATATGAGTGAAGAAATATAGAGTGATCCAAAAAAGGTGTTTTAGATGCATTGTTTGTGTGTGAAGGCTTGAGAGAGTGTGAATGATTGAAGAGAGGTGTTATACATTATTTCTACATCATATTGAAAGGCAATTATAGTTATGGATCTTGTGACATTAGAGGTATTATGTTGGTGCTCAACATCTAGGACAAGTTGGTGCTTGTTCATGCTTAGGGTTGGGTGTTCCTTATGAAGTGGGTGATTCACTAAAGGTATCTTGTTTTTGATTTCATATAGGATTTTATTCTATGTTTTTGAAAGATTAAAAATGGGGTTTATCCTCCCATGATGGTTTCCAACATAATTCATGTGTTATGTGCCATTGATATTGCATAGCTTTCTTTATGAATGGTTTATATGCTTCATAAATATTTATGATTGAATGCTTAAGAGTTTGAAGTTTTTATAATTTGAATTGAATTGCTTTCATCACTAATTCACCCTCTCTCAGAGATTGTACCTCTAACAATTGGTATCAGAGACATACCTTCTTTACAAGTTTAACCACTTGAAGTTGATCTTAGGTATAATGGACAGTCATCAATTGCAAGGTGGTTTCTCTACTAAGCAATAACCACTATTCAATGGATACAACTATGTTTTTTGGAGTTAAAGGGTGAAGACCTACATCATGTATCTAGGTTTTGATACTTTGAAATCTATTATCGATGGTTATTCCACACCTCCTAATCCTTTAACTAGTGTAGCTGACAAAAAGTTGAGTGGGAACAATTCCAAAGCTATGGTTTCTATCATTTGTGGCTTATCAAATGCTGAGTTCACCAAGGTAATCCATTACAAATATGCCAAGGAAATATGAAATAAGATAAAGATCATCTATAAAGGAGATTCAAAGGTTAAATTAGCTAAATTATAGACCTACCAAAATTAATTTGAGGGCTTCAAATTGAAGGAAGAGGATAATGTGGCATCCTATCTTCTAAGGTTTGATGAGGTGTCAAACACTATCAAAGGTCTTGGAGAGGATATTTAATAAGTTTCAATTGTACAAAAGGTATTAAGGTATCTTACCCTCAAGTTTGATTCAAAGATTTATACAATAAAAGAGAGTCATGATCACACCAAGATGAAGATGGATGAATTACATGGCATGATTACTACCTATGAGATGAGAGTCAATGAGGACAAACCACCAAAGAAGTAATCAACCTTCAAGGTGATTAAAGAGATAAAAGGTAAGAAGACCAAATTACGTATTGACGACTTTAATCTTAGTGACGATCAACTTGAAGCCATGATTGTAATAAAATTAAATGTGGGATTAGCTAAATATGAAGAGAATCTTCCTTTGAAATGTTTCTCATTTGGTAAAGTTGGTTATTTTTAAGATAAGTGCCTAGATAGAGGCAAGTTTGAACATAAGGAAACTAATAAGGAATCCCATGAGACTGAGCACAAGAAATGTAAGGGTCCTAGAAAGTACAAAAAGTCATTCAATATGAGAAATGGAAATGAGACATACAAAGGTAGTAAGAGTCTTTGTCATGAATAAGATAGTAACTCATATGTTGAAGAAGAATGAAACACATCTGACAATGATGATTCATCTCATGATGAAAATAAGGAGACATTGTTCATGGTGCTTGGGGATGATGAAGGTGAATGTTCTTTAGGTAGAGATCTCTTTGGTGGAGATAGTTCAAAGGAACAAGATGATAAATTCACTATTAAATACCAATATCTAAATACCTTAGAAGAGATGAAGCTACTAAAAGGCAAGAACATAAATCAAGCATCCTTGATCAAGTCTTGTAAGGAGTAAATTGGCTTATTTGAAAAAAGATTGAGCAATGAAGTCAAAGAGCATGATGAGATTACTCAACATCTTGAAACTTAGGTTTTTACCCTTGTTGAAGTGATGAAGAGTAAGGTTGAAGAATGTGTCACATACAAATCAGAGATGGAGTCTTTGTAAGTGAAACTAGATCAAGATATGATTATGCTTGAAACATATCATAAATTTGAGAAAAGTACAATCGATATTAATTATCTATTGAGTAATGAAAAGATCTCAAATGACAAATCAGGCATAGGATTCTATGAATATGTTCAAAAGGACAAAAATATTGAGAAGATAGTGATGATAATCCAAGAGATTAATCATAAAGACAAGAAGGATGCCAATTTGAATAAGGACAACTTCAAAAGCTACAAAATTTCAAATGAAATCAAGTAACATAATGCAATAAGATATGATAACTCCTTTAATGGCTATTGTTATTCTTGTCATTTGTTTGGTCATAGAATCAATGCTTACAAAAGAAAGGCTCCTAGTAAGATATTTTCATGGAATTATGAGCAAGATAATGACAAGCATGAAGAACATCATCACTCAATATAATCAATATGTCCACAAGGAAAAACATGACATCTTATGCTACATGTGTTAATGGATTGGTCATATAATAAGGTTTTAAAATGACTTAATCAGGAGACAAAATGATCAGGTACATGAATGGGATAATGAAACTTCAAGGAGTCATCATATGGATCATACACAAGGTATGTATAATTAGGGAAATTCCTTTGTTTCAAGTGTCAAGAGATAGGTCACATAGCAAGGTTATGTAGGAATGGTCGGTATTCTACTTTAAATAATGATTATCATAACATGAAGAAAAGGAGCCAGAACTAATGGAGACCCAAGGAGGTGAATGAGAAACAAGTCCAAAATGGACTATTTGTCATGACATAATAAGGTATAACTTTAAGTGTCAAAGATCAAGCCTTATCTTTTCAATGAGAAAATAAGATCAATAAGTATTTTGAGTTAAAAGGAAAGAATGAATCCAAGAACTCAGTCAAAGTCAAATTGATGATGAGGCAGGACAACAAGTCAACTGAGATCATGGAGATATGGGAGTCCTAAGTTATAGGAAATTTAGTCTCTCTATGATAGGTGGGTGTCTCTAGCTATAATTCTCATGAGACATATTTTATACGTGGAATCAAGTATGTGTGGTCCAGATGATGTACAAGATGCCAATCAATACATAGGTATGTAGAGTTGTTGATTGGTCTTTAAGACCAATAATTTTTTTTATATAAAATTGATAATCTTAGTTATCAAGCATTGTATTGATCATATAAGGTCATTAAATAATGGGGGACAATAAGCTCATGAGATTTCTCCATAAGTTTGTAGTGAAAAGCTTCAAGAGTTCTTTTTAGGGACATTGGTCCTAAAGGCATGTTTTAGTCAAATTTTGATGCTTTGTTCGATAGGTCAAATCATGAAGTATGAAGATGAGGTTGGTATAAAGTGTAGAGAAGACTTGTTCAAGTATATTCTATGATGTTTCATGCATTGGATTGGTCACAATTAGCTCTAATGATCATTTGTTTAGTTTCTCCATTCTACTTAGTGATCACTGCTTAGTGAGAGCTCATCATGAAAAATTTATGTTTTTGAGATATTTAAGGCTAATCAAGTATGGAGGCAAGTTAGATTTGATGTGTCAATATACAAAAGGAGTTGAGGAATTGTCAAAAGTTTTCCATGATCATTTTAAGGTGTTTTGGCATAGTGGCAGGGGTATACACAACGTGTATATACACAAAATAATTGGTTTCAGGTGTCAAATGAAGATTGGTGAGTGTTCAAGGTAACATTATGGGATAAAAAGGTATTTTTACCTCATTTAGGTGTGATCTAGGTGGTTTTAGGGTTTGAATATCTTTTGAATCCTTTCAGGGATGACAGTCTATACATAAGAGCTAAAAGGTAAAAAACCTTTTCATGAATTTATGGGTTGCAAAATGAGTTTGACCTCAATATTTGATCTAGAAGTGTGTATTTGTGATCTGAAGATATGGAAGAAGTCTTTGGAGCTAGTGTAATCTCCAAGGAACACCTTGAGATCACCAAATGACCAGGGTATGATTGCTCTTATATGAGTCTGTCAATCTATTTTGAATACTTTTCATGTTTTGAATATGACTTGAAAATCTATTAGTAATCATGGAGTTGACTTGTGAGAGAAACTTTGAAGGCAACTATGAGGTACCATTATGGTTGGAGATGTTCTAAAGGTACTCAAAGGTAACCTAGGTTAAGAGACTTAGGGGGAGTCCCTCTCAGTGTCAATAAGGTGTGATCACTCCCATTTTCTTGATATTGTGTGTTTCTTCTTCATATAACAAGGCATGGTCAAGATGGTGTGTTGTCAATGAGCAATACTATGAAGATCTGGTAAGAAACAATATGTACAGTGATAGTGGGAGTTTTTATCATGTCCTAGAAGATATCCTTTCTTGATATTAGCTTTGAAAACATTTTAAAATTTACAAGTCCTCAAGATCAGAAGGTGAGTCCACTTTGTCATTTGTTAAAGGGGGAGAAAGTGTTTGTCATTGAAAAAAAATTTGAATATTGATAATTTTTAATGTGTTGAATAGATAGTACTTGTATTATTAATAAAGGGTATGATTTCATTTATGAATTTAGTTATATACACTATATACATTGGCTTTTACACATAACAAGAAAATTTTATAATCATGAAATTTGTCAATCACACAGAGTAGTGAATAGTGTAACAATAAAAAAAAATTTAGAGACCCTGATGATCAATAATTAAATACTATTTTTTTTTTGTAATAAAAGGAAAAAAATTATGCTCAAGTCCAATTTGTGTGACAAGTTTGGATTGGTTAATGATGCTCTTCATGAAATTAAATCTATAGTTAATATAAATGACACAAAATTACATGAATTTTGAATGTTTGTGGTTATACATTTTTAAAATTATACATGCCCAATATGGTATGTAAATAATTATCATATATATATATATATATATATATATATATATATATATATATATATATATATATATATATCAAGGCAAGCTCAAATAACATCCATTGAAATTGATATAGGTTTTGACAATACATAAGTCACGAGGAGTAATGTAACAATAGGGAAAAAATGATATTGGTACTACTAAATATCATGGTTGAAATTTTATTGTAATGTCAAGAGTTCAATCCTTATAAAAACTTTGTATTTCTTATCCTTTTATTTTAACCGATATGGAAGATTTTCAAATGCAACATCCATCTACTTCAAAAAATAAATAAATAAATGACATTAGCTACATCTTCTATCAGAATTGCCTCTTCATTAAAATGGTCTTTAATTATCTCACTCTATAGACATTTACATTGTACTTCCCTAGTGCAACTGCTAGTTGTTAGTACACTTATAATGTTATACTACAAACATTTAAATAATGAGTTAATTTAGAATAAAGTATAAAATTTAGTAAACTAATACAAAAAAAATTGGTAAAAAAATATTTCTGTAACTTATAAAATATTTTTAATTTGAACATCAAACATTCAATAAATACATACTAATGACATCCTATCATAGGAATGTTAGATATGTGACAACAAAGTTAAATTTTAGATCTTTTTGTGATGCGGTTTATAACCCACTCCTCGATCAAGGGGGTGTGGGGGGTAACACCTCGCTCCCTCTCCACTCTCCCCCTCCCCCACTATTGGTAATTTTATTTGTCTATATGTTGATTTTGATTTTGCAAGAGATATGGACAAAAGAAGATCAATATCTGGTTACGTTTTTACATTTATAGATGGGCCTATTAGTTGTGTGTTGAAGCTTCAAAAGACTATTTTTGCATCAACTACTAAGGTAGAATATGTGGCTACCTATCATGCTTGTCATGAGGTAATTTGGATAAAGGGCCTATTGTGTGAGCTTAGAAGAGAGCAATACAAAATGAAGGTATTATGTGATAGTCAGAGTATAATTTATTTGGCTAAGAATCCATCTTATCATAGTAGGACAAAGTATATTGTGGTAAAGTACCATCTTTATAGACATGTGATTGATAAAGGAAAAGTAGCACTTGAAAAGGTTCACATAGAGGAAAATAGTGGTGATATGTTCACAAAACCAGTTTTGTTAGAGAAACTAAAATGGTCTTTGACATCTCTTGACTTGTGGAAAAGGTGATGAGTTGGTCAACAAGATATCGAGTAGAAATTTTTGTCAAGGTGGATATTGTTAGATATGTGACAACAAAAGTAAATTTTAGATCATTTTATGCTATGGTTTATAGCCCATTCCTCGACATAAGGAGTGTTGGGGGGCAATGACCCCCCACTTTTATCGCAGGGGGTCTAGCGGGGGTAACGTGCCCCCTCTTCTAATGCTCCCGAAAGTAAAAAATAAAGGAGTCGAACCTTTATTTATAGGAAGATGAATTCCACTGAATTTTGTTTTTAGGAAGGAAAGTCTTAATGACTTTTTTCACTCTATTTTGTTAATTAGGCGTATTTATCTTTGTGGAGTTCGCACGTAATCTACATTGTGAATTCACATGTAATATGTTCATCTTAGAGTTAATAAAGTTTGATATGTTACACCATAAATGTTTCCTTAACTTACTAAAATTTTACCACGTCTCACACATATTAAATATTTTATCTATTTAATTATCTTTGTTATTACATTCACATTCTATTATTTTTCTGTTGCTATAGAATATATAATTTACATTCACATTCTATCATTTTTCTTTTACTATAAAGTATATGGTTTCCTAACAAAGAAAAACATACATTGAAGCTTTTGTGCTCTAAAATTAAATGTATAGCATTAATCGAACCTTGCCACCAATAGCTGAGAGTGCAGATTTTTTTTCCTTTTATAAACGTCATGTTTGAACGAGGGTTTTGAAATGTAGTGAAGGGTTGAAAAGGAAAGTGGCATGCACCGTATGTGAGGTCAAAGAAATCGACATGGCCTCTTATTCAACATTGCTAATTATTAATATTGTCACGTAAAACACCATCCTGCTTTTTCATGAAGGAAGAGAAGTCGAGGGGGCTGGCTCCCTTTGAAAAAAAACATTGGTGACGAAGGGGTGAGGGAACGTTGAAAAGTTGCTCTTAAAAGTTCACATGAAATGAACCACACGGAAATGACATCTTTATAGAGAGTGTTGTCAATCAAATTAATTTAATGATAAATTTGTCACATCAAATTAATATAATATAATTTGGTACTCCTGTTTTCAACATTAACAGTCACGTATGTGACATTATATGGTTGAATGTTTTTGTGGCTAAATTTATTATTCCTGCTTTTTGATTAAAAAATTTGTCGCAATTTTTTATACTTCAAAGATAACCCTTAATCCTTAAAATGTTATCTTGTACCAATTAAAATTTTCCTTTTTTCTTCTAAAGGAATGAGTCTTGAACATAATTGTCGTTAAATAGTTGTTTCTTGTATATGTTTGGTTGAAAAATGATACTACAATCATATTTTTTAGTTGTTCACTAAATATTTGTGATCTGAAATCCCAAATGAGACGTGTGATTAGTGCATTCATATGTTATTATGTAATTAGTGTATTGATGTATTGAGATATTATTAGCATATTTGGCTTGTTGTAATGATAAAGTATTTTAATTTGTAGTTTTTTGGCTAAGTGTTTATTGTTATTTTTCACTATTTTCTTTTTAATTTTATGTCACGTAATTCAGTTATCAATTTTTTTGATTGGCTTTATGAAACTATTATATAATATTTATTATAAATTTTATTTACATTAAAAATTTATTATTATATATATTATATAATTTATATTAATATTAGATTGTATAATTTATATTTTAATATTATATCAGTTTTTATAATATTTACTAATGATGAAATTGTTGAATCTATAAAATGCATTGTATGTAACAATAGTTATGGATATCTCTCTCTTTTTATTTTGATTGTATACAATATTGATTACAAAGCTAGAGTTCTTATGAATGGTGTGGAAGAGGTAGTTTTGTCAATCTTTTCTCTTCGAATTTTTGAAGATTTACATATTTACTTTTTTTCATTCTTGTAAAGCATTCAAAGGTAAATGCAAGAGAGATGTACATGTCATTGATTGAACGTACTCTTGATACAACAATGAATGTTAGTTCTTCATGATCAACGTCTCCAATATCAATTGTTGCTTTATTCAGTATCATTCCTTGTGCTTTGTATATAGTTAGTGACCATACTATTTTTATAGGCATCTACCTGTGATTATCTTGTGTAATAGGATCAATTGATACACGTGTAGGATTATTTGCATCCCATGGGGGGCTAGAGTATTTTTTGAATGCAATAATTGTATATATGGATAAGAGAGGTAGATTTGAATCTAAGTTATAGATGATGTCTACAATTTCTCTAATAGCTCCATTAATTAATCCTTCTCTTACCCATAGATTGGATATTAACATAATTTTTTTAATTCTTACATAGAAGCACAACTAGCTCAAGTTGAGTGTCATTGTGGTTAGATGTATTTATTTTTTTGCTTTGTTTGGCTCCACATAAGTCAATTGGCATATTTAGTGATTTCAACATTTGCTTATTATGCATTATTACCAATACATTTATTGCATATAAATGAGTAGATCTTTTTTTTTTTTTTAAATTATTCTTCTAGAGGTATGAAGGATGTTGTTCTTGACATGAGCATATTCTAATCTTGTTTTGTTGGGTTTGAATCTCTGATGTTAGTTTATAAATTATTGAATTGTATTTTTTTTTTGTGCATCCCTATTGGCAAAAATTTGTTTCTAATGTAACAACTGTATCAAATGTGCACCTAAAAGATCTTCTTGCATACATCAAAATGTCGTTTATATGTGGGATTTGTCCCAGGTCTCCAATGAGTATAATTGAGTAACTACCTAAGTCTTTGTCATTTTATTGAGGAAATGCTTCATGTAATCGATTATTTATCTTACTAAGCATTTTTGGCCCTATAAAACTAATTTCATCTATGATCAGTTATTGAATGTGTCTCATTTCTTCTAGAAAAGTTGTTAATGTTTATCCCTCCAGCACATTCATTTATTGGATAGGGATATGAAGTGTTGAATGTATTATCGATGTATTTATGTCAAATGTTACAACACCATTTGAAGCAACAAGAAAGTAGGGGAGACTTGACTTTTCCTTGAAGCTTATCCAGTGTGTTTTTGATTATGCCTATCAAGTAAGATTTGCTTGTCCCTGTTGTTCTTTTTACAATCATTTAAAATGATGTACCCTATGATCCTATTTGAGAATGTTGGTGAATTATGTTAAAGGTTATCTATTGAGTAATTGACAACTCATATGGTATTGGTTTGTTATTGCACTCAATGTTTGCATCGTTTAACATTGCAGGTTGAGAAGGATATCTGAATGATTTTCGTTG
>JARHVA010003348.1:1770000-1945000 GCA_037957365.1 Torreya grandis | reverse complement strand
TCACAGTTTTGAACATAATGTGGCATTTTGGACAATGCCACATTACATCATTATTTTGAATCATTTTATTTTGACATTTTTTATTATTAATTAAATTAGTGCAAGCAAGATAACAAAAAAATTTAATTTTAATTTGTATTATTGTAGCATCTAATGTAAATTAATTTTATTATCTAACCACTCTTGATTTATGGACGTCTTCAATTATTTTATGATGAGTCAGTTTTACACTAACAAAAGGCCCTTTTAGAGTTTTCTTGATTTGGTCAAACCATGTCCTAATCTCATGTGCCTAGTGGATATCTATATTGATGAAAAATTATGTATATGAACTAGTCCCTATTATTTTCTCATTATATAATTGTAATTTACTATTTTAGATGGAAAAAATTATAGCCAACTATGGTGTAGAAGAATAGATATCCACTAGTAGTTTCCCCTCTTTGTCACAATATACTCCCCAAAGGGTTACTTGGATGTTGAATTTAGAACTATCTTGAAATATTATTGTTCTTTTACCATCTAGGGTTCTATCAGGCCTTTTAAAATGAGATACACTAGTAATAGATATAACAATACCAATAATGTTAATCTTTGTGTATGAAGTTACATCTTTAATATCCTTAATTATTTTGAACTCAAACTGGAATAATGGGATGGTATAATCCTCTTAAGACCAATGCTTAATAGAAAATATCATGTTGATAATGATCTACTATGGGCTTTTTGATTTGTTATATTTATTGTTGTCAAATTTTAATGTACCATTTTTAATTGAATATATATTTTTGGCTTAAATATATTTGAAGTACAGATTTATTGTCTGACCAAAGGAAGTTATATTAATGTCATCTCCCTCACTATCAAGAACATTGAATCTAAAAACCTACCCCAAACCATTGATGTTTATGTAATTACGTAATATCCCATTTTTATTACTCTACCCTCAGTAGTCCATTTGTTTTTGTATAAATTTATTTATTTATTGTAGTTCACTTTATCATCTGAATGCATTCTCCTTCATATTTGAAGTTGATGACTCGATGATTTCAATTTCTTTTCCATGACTACACATTATTTGAGATTGGAAATTAAAGGATAAATAAAAATATCTAATGCATTTGTAGTTGGTATGGGTGGTGTCCTATAAATCAAATTGAAAATGTAGTAATGATAAATTTGATAATGTTCTAGTTATTACTTATAATATTTATTAAATGCAAGATATATAATTTATAAAATATGAATCTCAAGTCACTTATACAATAATTAATTATAATAAATTTTTTGAGCTAGTATAAAAATATATCGAAAATTGCCTTTGTGTTGCCTTTGTATTAAAACCATATAACATATTGGACACATAAATATTTAAGTAAAATTCATAGAAGATATTGGAACAGTGGATGAGATCCTCTCGATATAGAAAAGGTAATCTTTTTATTTTATTAATTACATATAAACATAGAAATCAAGTTGATTTCAAATGTTTAACATTTTGAATCCTTTTTTACTTATTTGGACATTGGGTTTTGGGCCTAGGATTGGGATAGTTGATTCCATTCCAAGGTAATATATGCTCAGGTTCATATTTTAAATCATCTTAAACTATATTATATATTAATTCAAAGCCTCTATAATATTTATTCTTGCTTTTAAAACTTGTCATGAAAATTGTATGAGGATTGACAATTGAGAAACATTTCATTAAGTCTTGTTTAATAAAGGTAATAGGAGGCTTTTGAATTATATGATGCACAATATGATTGACAAATTATTTTCTATTGAAATTATCATCGTATTGTAGTTATTTTATGACCAAAGATAATGTTGGAGTCTCCTTTGGTATAATATCATTTTTTTTGACTCCTAGTTGTCATGTTCAAATATATCTGATTTAAAAAATAGATAGTATCATATAAGAATATAAATATTATTAACATTAAATATGGTGCATGAACATACACAAAATAAAAATATTGGTATTATTAATACTAAATAAAATGCATAAATATAACTAAGAAAAAAACTAATTTAGTTTTTAATAATTTTTCAAATTTGAAATGAACTTACATAAGCATGTAAACAACCATGTAAATAAATGTTGATTATTGATATAAATGATAGACACTTCAGAAACTAGATTACATATTTTACATAAATTTTATCATATTTTGTAAAACTATTTTTAATGTTTAATTTATATATAACTAATTAAAATTCATATATAACTATTACAATTTTTCAAATTTGAGAAGAAATTAAAAAAATATAAATAAATGTTGTGATTAATATTGTTTATTTTCATTTTGTTGCATGTAAATGTCCTAATTTGTAGGTGCTAGAACAATTTAATTTTTATTTTATATTTTGAAGTATATATTTTAATATTGTAATTAATAATATAATCTATATTTTAATATTTTTTTTCAATAAAAATTATATATTACTTTACATATCATGTTATAGAATATATATACAATACTATTATTTTTTACTATTTAAATTGTAATTTGAATGCATAGATATATTTGACTACATAATTTATCTTTTAAATATGTAAGTATTGTATTAAATAACATATGTTTATATATTTTAATGTATTTTTTCCAAAAAAATAATATATTAGAAGATAATATATTTAAATGCATTTTTTTAAAAATCTGCATTAAAGCATTATTATATTTGGATTAAAAATTGTGTTTAAGTTTTACAATAGTTTATCATTTATAAAAATATATTTAGTTTGTGATTGAATATTAAAATAGTGTATACTTTATAAGTTTAATTAGTTTTCAATATTTTTAAGTGAATATGTTATGTTATAATAGTGTATTTTATATATAAATATATTTAATTTTTGATTGAATATTACAATAGTGTATTATTTATAAATCTTTAGTTTACACAATATTTTAAATAAATATGTTATTGATGTAAACTAATATATGGATTTGCCAATATCAAACATTATTTATTTTCCTAACTATTTTAATAAATTTATGGACTTTCAAATATCAAACATTATTTTCTTAATTATTTTATTTATAATATTTAAAATGTAACATAATAGAATTTTTAAAGAAAAATATTAACTTTAATTTTATTTATTGTTTAATATTATTTTTTAATTAAATAAATTAGCAATATGAAATAAGAAAATTGAATTTTTAGAATTAAACCTATGTTTTGAAAACAATTTAAAGATACAATTTAATTTAAATTAACATAGAAAAATATGTAAATAATTGTTATTGTTAATATTGTTTGTTAGTATTTTATACATTGGATTGATCCCTCATTAACTTGCTTTAAAAACCTTTTGTGTATATATTCTAACATCCAACTGGGGACATGGCGAGTTAGCATCATAGGACTCAAAATTATTTCGCTAAACTCATCTCCTAGTACCCAATTAGGCACTTACAAGTCTAGATTCGGAGGTAGCTAAATGTCCAAATTAATTTTTCAATGATTGTTTATATATTTGAAAGAATATACAACTCAATATATTTGAACAAAAAATGCTTTTTTGTTAATAAAATAACACCAATTTAAAATAAAACAAAGAACATTTAATAATTTAATAGACCATTTTTTATTTTAAGAAAACATATAATCTGATATACTAATAAAAAAACACATTAAATTAAATATATTATAGAAACATATATATCAAATGAAATAAATTGATTCTTTTCAAATGACTATTTACATTTTTGAACGAATATACAGTCCAATGTATTTGATAAAAAAAACATATTTTTTTATAACAAAGTAATACTAATTTCAAAAAAAATAAAGAACATTTTACAATTTAATACATCCTTTTTTAATTAAAAAAAAAAAAAAAACAATTTAATGTATCAATATAAAATCATATATCAAATTAAATGTATTAAAAAAACATATGTATTGAATTAAATAAATTGACACTATGAAAAAATTATAAGATACAGTTTAATTTAAATGACTATTGATCTAAACATATACTCTAAGGTCTCTAGTGCAAATCTATTTTTTAAAAAAGAGTTTAATTTAAATAAGTGTTAATCAAAACATATACCCTAAGGTCTTTGGTTCAAAACTTTATGTAATAGTTTTAATTACATTCACCATACACTACACATGGTCCAATTGGTTGGTAATAGTAGTTAAGAGATGATATTGTATTTTAGAAATAGGCTATCAAAATCAAATGATAAGTATTTGACTAACATTGTTGCATCAAATTCCAAAGAAGACACATGTATTTTTTGGAAATTGCTCCCCTATTTAGTTGTAAATAAGGACCCCTCCCTCAACATAGTTCACTCAACATAGTTCAATAAATGAATAAACAATTACTGAAAAGGGGGTCAAATGCATAGATGAACCTTAGGGGGATTGTGGACAGATGTAAAAATGCAATAATATATGATATCAATATATTATATATGTATGATAATTTAATAATATTATAGATAAAAAATAATATAATTATATAATAATATTTTATATTTATATTCTTATTGCATTATTATATTTTATAAGTACATATTTATTTTTATCAAATATATACAATAAATATATTATACTATATAATTAATACATAATATTAAATATCATTATACTATTTTATATAATTACTATTTATAACTATAATTTTATATTTATTTAATTTGTACAATATACTTATTAAATAATTTTTTTAAGGTGAATAAGCAAGGACCCCTTCCCCCCACATAGTTTGATAAATGAATAAACAAACACTTAAAAGGTAGTTAAATGCATAGATGAACCTTTGGGGGATCATGGACAGATGTAAAAATATAATAGTATATGATATAAATATATTATGTGTATAATAATTGAATTTATATCTATGTTATTAATCAAATTTTATTTTATAACTTTTGACACCTTTTTCAATTTAGATGGAAAAATATAATTTGTAATTAATTCAACTGGATATTATAGATATTAAATAATATAAATATATTATAGTGTTTTATATTTATATTCTTATTACATATATTTTTATCTTATATATATATATATATATATATAATATTTATATATACCATATAATTAATATATAATATTAAATATTACTATAATTATCAGTTATAATTATATATTTATATTTAGCTATTTTATACAATAAATATACTATACTATATAGAATTTATATATACCATATAAATAATGTCTAATATTAAATATAATGTGATAATATAATACTATGGATGTCAATTGTCCCTCTTTTGACATTGCATATGCTTTAGCTTCGTTTATGGATAAAAATGGAAAATAATCAATAATTGGTTCTATGGTCTTCAACAACCCTTGAGACCACTCCACCTTAAATGGAGCATGCACTTTGATGATGATCTTGGATTGTATCAATAGTCTAACATGTGTAGACGACATATCAAAAGGCCACTCTATTTTATTAAATTAAAAAAATTATATACTTATTTTTACATAATTGAAGATATTTATGGTTATGTCATATATATGGAAGTAGAAGCAATTACCAATGTAAATATTGAATATTATTTAAAAAAAAAAAAAAAACTTTCTCTTTACATGGGGGCCACTTTCATAATGATGAGGGTGGACATGGGGAATCCTAATTGAAAGTAGTTAACAAGATCATTGAAAATTCATATGCATGTTATAGATCTCATTATGGTTTTATTAATTTATCATTGTGAATAAGAACAAGTTGGCAAAAACTAAATCATCATAGTTTTATAATAAAATAATTGTTTTATGGATTCAAATAGTTTGCATATAGTATTTATAGTCACTTAATAAACTTCCCTAAATTATAGAGAGTGGAATTCATTTTGAAATTAAAAATATACATATTTATGCTATACTCATCTCACATGATTTAAATAAACTCTCAAAAATTTAAAATTGTGAAACCCTAGGACATAAAATTAGTTTTAAAAAATTCCTACCCAATCAAATTCAAATAACGGAGAAGTAATTTTAACCTCGCACGTCAATCCTCCTTGACACATGTCCAATCCACACAAAGAAAATGCCCCACTTAATACTTGTACTACCCATAATCGCACGTCAATCCTCCTTGCATAGCTAGGAATACGATTGTGATTAGATATAAATTAGGTGGAAAGAAAACCCTAATCCCCAAGCCAAGAATAGGTATTTGTGTGCACATAATTTTAACTTGAAATTTTTATTTTTTTAGTACACCTCTACACGTGAAATCTATTCTTTCAAGGAAAGAAAAAAAATTATATGGGGTTTTATGATTTTGTGAAAGACTAAGTACAGAGAAGGAAATACTAGAGGTTGGATGCATACTTGAGCAAGTGAGAGTGGCTCAAAATTGTCAATTTTGTAAACAGTAGGGTTTTTTCTACCAAGATGATGATGGGTCCCTGTAGTGATCTGTTAGGATAGACAAGATGGAAAGTAATGCTAGTAAGGCAATGTTGAGAACACTTCAATATAGTTACTATGAAGCTTGATTGGGAAATGTTTTCCCTTCATTCACCATTTCATAGGTAGACTTTTCTCTAGAGATGAAAATAAATTTAAATTAAAAGGAAATAGTAAATTAATTTAATTTTAAAAAATAGTTATAAAAACTATTTCATAGTCACAATTTTCTCTAGAGATGAATATAAATTTAAATTATTTAAGGAAATAATTAAATAATTTTAATTTTTTAAAAATTGTTTTAAAAATAATTTCACAAGTAGACTTTTATTTAGAGATGAATATAAATTTAAATTAAAAGTAAATACTAAAATAATTTTAAATTTTTAAAAATAGTTGTAAAACTTTGAGTGGTTTATGGTCATAGGTTTTTTACATGTAGCACTACTTGCTTTCAGCATGCGATGAGAATGTTACTTAGCAGTCATTTCTATGGTGAATTTTGATATGGTCATGGGTTTTTTAAAATTGAAGGTTTTGGAACATTAGCTAGTTAGATTCTCACTAAATATTTGGTTTTGCAGACACGCATATCTTTGAATGGAAGCCTCTCACAAATCCTCTGCATTTGGTAGTGATTGAAAGCTTTCATTGGTTTTCCAAATGGTTTTTATTGTGCTAAATTATGATTGAACAAGTTGCACCTTTTAAATAATATTTCCCTATGACTTATATGTGCTAGGGGGTTGAGTGAGTCATGTCATAATAGTAGTAAACTAACTATTAAAAATATGGAGAATGAAAATTATTCTTACTTCATATCAAATCCATCTTTAGTGTGTTTTAAGTTAGTCAAATTTATCATCTCTTCCCCTAGGAGAATACCTATCTAGTTGAGATCTCAGAAAAAATAGATAGTGATGTGGCCCTGTGCATAAGCCTACATATCTTTGCTTTGTAAGTCCCTAATTTTATATTTACAAAATCCTATGTGTTTTAACAATACTTGTAGCTACCATACTTTTTTTAAAATTATTTTGATATACTATACTTCACTCCATATTTTTTTAAATATATTTACATATATTATTTTCCACTACCTACATTTTATTTCTTTAATTACAAATATATTCCAATCATACATGTAGATAAAAAAATTATACTTTACTAGAAGATAGGTCCCTAGACGGTTTAGATGTTTAAAATAGAGATCCCTAATGAGAAAGAGTTGTTTGTTCTACTTTTTATTACATATTTCAAATCCAAAAATAGAACATTTAATCTCACGATAATTTTATAGAAATATTAAAATCCTATCTGAAATAAAATAATAATAATAATAATAATAATAAATAAAAAATACCTACATCTATTTAAATGAAATCTAAATATTTGTCTCAAGTGATGGGTGCATCAAATATGCACTTCACATTTAACAAAAATAGATCTGGGAAGTAGGGTAGTGGTAGGTTTTGGAGAGGACATTTTCCACATTGACAATGACATTTGCCACATACCTACCTAGCCACATATAAACCCACACATTGGATTTCTCTATACCATGGACCAACCTACTAGCGAGCAACCTATCAAATGTGTTTCATCATTTGAATCAATTTAAATAGTATATTCTCTATTTTGTCTCTTTTGAGAAGAATCTTAAGACCTTTCCCCATTGTATAAGCCTTTAGCTTAATTATGTTATAATATTGGTTTCATATAATTCTATACAAGATAATGTTCTAACTTAGCTAACGTATTTTATTCAAAAGTGAATTTAGTTGCATTTTTATTTATTTTTCATTCTCTTTCTCTATATATTTTTTATGTTAGTCTATAATTGTCTAGATTATTTCAAACAATATTCAACTTTATCTTTGATAGATAATTTTGGAATTATATATATATATATATATATATATATATATATATATATATATGTAATAGACCATTATTATAAATAATTATAGATTAAATTTTTAAATCATGAGTACATGTTAAGTATCATTACACATAATTAGTTTCTTATATAACATATTTTATTAAAGATTAATCATAGGTTGTTGAGTGGATGTAAAAAAAAATTATAAATAGACCTTAATACCATGATCAAAGGTAACTGTGATATTATTTGAGTTAAATAAAATAAGATAAATATTTTTTTTATGAGATCAATTAATGATTTAATAAAATATATAACTTGTCATTGACTGAAATTTCAAAATTTATATCATAGTAGGAGATAGTTTATGATGGAAGAATAATTTAAGGGTTTATTATTGTGAAATGGAAGTTGTTTTTTAAATGTCTTAATTAATGCTATCCATTATTTAATTAAATTTGTTTAGAATGATTTGTTTTGAGGATTTTTTTGTGGTTTCTTTATTCCTTCGCGAGATATAAAAATAATATAATAATATTTTTTTATAGTCATAAAGATCAAATATAATTTTAGTATATACTTGAAAGAAAAATTACTATTAATAGTATTTTAAAAGAACATTGTTGAATAAAATCTAATCATAAAGATCATAAAGATCAAATCTAATTTTAGTCTATACTTGAAAGAAAATTATTGTTAATAGTGTTTGAAAATAACATTAATGAATAAAATGTAAAAAAGAGGAAAATGTTTGTAAAAATTAAAAATGTAAAATAGAAAGAATACTTGCAATTATAAAGATCAAACATAATTCTAACCTATGATTATAAAAAAAATTGTTGTCGGTGATGTTGTTAAAAAATATTGGTAGATAAAATTAAAAAAATGAAGATAACTTTATACATGTATAGAAGTGCATAAAAAGGAGCACCATCCATTAAAAAAAAATAGTCAGAGATCTTGAGTGTGCCAAATTGCTATTTTGACAATGAGCATAGACAATCTCTTTGTTTTATGACTGAAAAAAAAGATATAAAAAAAATAAAATTCCATAGAAGATTGAAATGGGATAAATTGTCCCTATGGAGGAGGAAGGAAAAGGCACTTTGTTGAAGAATTATTTTCATAGTTGTTATTAAACTATATCTTGTTATTTTGACTATGTGATTCACACTAAACAACAAATCATATAGATAAGAAGTCTTACATTTGTCTTAGAGGGAGTGATAGTAGCATTCACATGATGTGTGAGAAGAGGTCTAAAATAATGGAGGCATCTTAAAAAAAAATCCAACCAATGATGTGAAGAAAATCCTCATACATAACAAAGGTATTGTAGCAAATAATTATTTTTCAAAAACTATTGAACTTCTATTCAAAGTCAATTTCATGCAATATATCACTCTAAAAGGTACATTCAATGTTGTGCACTGGTATTTGTTCATCTTTCTTAATTACTTTGGAATGTATTATTCCCTTGAGTTTACCTTTCTATATTCTATGTTATATAGAAACCCCTATTGAAAAGGTTGAAAAGGGTAAATATACATTTCCACTCAGCATAAAGGATTAATTTTCCTCATTCCTAAATATTTCAAAGGTATGAATCAAATAGAACTTCCCAAACCTCACAAAAGTAAAGAGGAAGTTAGGAAAGTGTAGAAGATTAGGATTAAGTATCTAGGAAATAATCCTTCCAAAGATAAAGAACAGAGTGTTGTCAGGAACTCATCAAAATATCAAGGTTTAGGCATAAAGACCCTGATAAGAAGTTTTGTTAAGGATCCTCCAGCTACTAGTTAAAAGGTTACAAACACTAGAAAAATTGGGCTCTTAGTTGGGAAATATATCACACTTGAACATGTGATTGGAGATAAGGAGGAGATAAATAGATAAAATGTATCTAAAAGGGATAAAAATAATACTCTGAATAATAAAATTGATAAAGGCAAAGGTAAAGAGAGGGATTGTTCTAAGGTGAAAGAGTTGGAAGAACTAGGAACCCAATCCCATGATCCAAATGAAAATTTCAATGCCATGGTTGACTCTCTAGAAAGTAAGAAAAAAATAGAGAAAAATTAAAGAGGAATTAGCTTTGAAAAAATCAATAATGGGGTGGTTTATGAGGGAAGTGTCTGAGATTAAAGGAAAAGTGAACATTCTTCAATAGGACAAATATATATTGACATAGAAGGAGGTTGATAATGAACACAACATTCAAATTCAAAGGATTTGAGACAAGATTTGAGCCCTTAAATGTGAAAATGACAAACTTAAAAACATCAACTATTTGGTTAATTATAGTAAGGCTGTCATGCATGAATGAATTCAGAATGTGGAGAATTGAAGAGATCACATGGGAGAATAATTTGATTTCAGGACCTCTTCTAAGGTCAACGGAAAGCACATTTAGTTTTGTGGATGCTCTAAAGACATATATAAGGAAAAATTTCTTATTCAGATTAATTCAAACCTAAAACCCATGAAATTTTGTTGGGAGGATGTGGAAGGAAACTTGGACATGTTGAAGGCATTTATTTACTTTATGTCTACTTTTTATCTTTGGTGTTTCTTAAGCTATTTCGAAGTTGTATTTGGGTAGTTTTTTTTACTATTTTTGTGATTGTTTTATTCTACTTCTCTTATGGACTTAGTTAATCCTCTTGTTCTTTTTTGTAGTTGTACTCTTTCTTGGATTGGGGTCTTTAATTAAAAAAATCCCTGCCTTTAATCTCAATAAAAATGTTTTCTTCAGATTATATTATTCATCACACACACACACACACACACACACACACACACACACACACACACACACACACACACACACACACACACACACACACACACATATATATATCTTAAAAGTGTATTACATCATCTTTTATAAATTTAAAAAAAATAAAAAATTTACTCCCATTATATACTTTAGGTTTTCATAGTTTAAAAAATAATATTAATTATATATTTTTAATTCTCGAGGTAGCTTTTAATAAACATTTTCCATTTTACATAACAATTTTTTTTAACACTTTACTAAGTGATTTTTCTTATCTATTATAATTTTAAAGATAAAGTTTTTTTTTAAAAAACTTTGAATTAAAAGTAACATATATAATCCTTAAATTGATCTATTTTTAAACATATGTGCATTTTATTTATCCCCTAATATCTTTACCAAAAAAAATGTTATTGAATGAGAAGCATGGAAACATATTCCCATGGATGTGACATATATTAATAAAATATTTATAATATTGTTAAAGATATTAATGAATTGATTTGTAGTCCATAAAATCATCAAATTGACTTGGTTGAGAGAGTAGTTATCTACAAGAGGATGAAGGCTCATGTGAATATGAGGGACCACAAGAGGATAGAGAATAGATATGAAAATTTATCTCATTTCCAGATTAGAGAGTATTTTATTATTATAGTGTAAATTCAATTTGAAAAATATTACAAATTTGAATATCTTGATCACCAGTGAAGGTGATTATGAAGACCATAATTCTACTACACACAAGATGATAATGTTTTATTTTAGGTGAGGCCCAATATAATATAGGATTTAAGCTTATTTGGGGTTCAATCCAACCTAAATAAATAATGAATTTGGTTCCTAATATTGATTTTTTCATTGTATATGGAGGATAAATCCCATTGAGGAAAAATAGTGAAGCCTAATATCATTATTATTTCTATGAAAATGGTTTAGTGTGTCCCTATTCATATAAATTTCTGATACATGTAATAATAACCCATAAATTTTGATAAAAAAATTCCCTCTAATTTTAATATCACAAGGTATAACCTAGTCTATGAGTAATATGTATTAAATATTATAAGTAACCATAACCACCTGCTTGAATATAAATTGATCAAAGTGGTTTTTACTCAAAATAACATGCATGTATCAACCAACCCTAGCAAAAAAAATTTAATAAATTATCCTAAAGTGGATATTCACAATTATATATTATATTGAGATTGTCTTTGATCACAAGAAACATATTAATGCAATGGATAGAAAAAACAGTCTACTAAACAAATAGGGGACATCTTACGCAACTAGTTAATTCTTAAAATATTATATATATTTTTAAATGATACTTTCCTATCACTATTTTTGACTTTGATATAAGCAAACATAATGTATATTCTAAGGACAATAAATTTGAAAACATAATTCTTATATCATTACCTTAACAAATTTTGAATTATGATAAATTACATAAACATATTGATTCATAAATCAATAATATAAAATAAGTATTATCTCTAAAAATAGTTAAACTATTTTATGCTCAATTAAACTAACTTGAAATTTCACATATAAATTTCATCTAATAAAATATTATTTAAATATCCCATTCAATATTCAAAATTTGATAAAACAAAATATAGTAAAATACAATAATAATTTCCACATAATTTCAAGATTTTATTATAAAATCTTCCTCCCTTTGAGAGAAAGATATAAAATGTATAAATATACTAGATCATCACTATCTCACCTTAATTTAAAGTTACATGCAAAGTGTATATACATAATATGTTTCATTTTGTTATTTACTAAAGCATTTTCTTAAAATGCTTTGTCGATGCATCAATATCCTTGAGTGCATGCCTTAAATAGTGAACAAGAATGTGGTGGGATCATCTCTTGGTGATTCACAAAATATATTTGGATTTTATCTTTATTACACAATTACTACTATTAATATGATCTCCTCCAAGTCTTAAAATTTCAATCACCTTTTTATACTACCTGTCCACATTTTATGTGTTCCCTGTATCCTTTGATATCACCCTAGAAATTACCTTTTTCATCTTTATCCTTGATGTATTATATCAAGTAGCCTGATACAATTATGAGTGTGTGTTTTTATATTAGTACTATGTCTAATTCACCAATAAAAAAAATTTCCAGCTAACATATTTTAACTGTATCAACCTGGATGGTGTGACATGGTACACATCATCTAAGAATTTAAAGTTAGTTTTAGATTTTGGAAATATGTATATATTTTTTACATTTAATTCATATGATATCATATCAAATTAATACAACATACTTTCACCTCTTATTTATGTCCTAAGGAAGTTTTGAGAGACATAGTGACATAGAACCTTATCTCGTAAATCTTGTATTATGGTATCACTAAATCTCAATAGAACAAGTCATTAAGATTTACTATTTAAATATATCTAGGTATCAATAAAAAAATTGAGGTATTAAATTTATAAAAATCCCTTGTAAATATCCACTTGATCCAAGGGTGATATTGAACCATCGATGAGTGCATCCAAGGTAATTATTTCTATACCTATAATATTTCATTTATTTAATTATCTAATTAGGTATTGGTTTTTTTATGTATTTTGGATGTATGTGTGTGTATATTTGTTTAAGATTTACTAATACTAAATAAGCTTGTGTAGATATAACATTTATTATAGTTACCATAATCCACTATAGGATTAATAGATCCCCATTCTTTATCATTTAACCATACGAATTTACAATCATTCTCACCCATATTTTACTTTAGTTTGTACCCTTTTACTACCATTTACTTTACTTACATATTGAACCAAAATTTATAACCTTTTACTTTTATTGAGGTGTACTAAGAGATATATCCTTATGTCATAGGTACATGCTTTGAAATACTTTATTCTTAATAGTTGAGTTGTATCTTATAATCTAAAAGATCTATAGAATTCATTGGTCCCTACCTAATTATACAAGTATAAACAAGATCTATTTGATTGACATTACTTAATTCCTAGTCTACTAAGATAAATATGATAGTTATAGGTATTCCTAGCCAAATCATACATTTTGGTGAACGTGACATGACTAGTATCCATCCTTTGGTTAGCTTATTTTCATGTTTACCCTTCTAGATTATTAGAAAAATATTTCAAACCATAATACATTTTTCAATCCAATGATATTGGATAACCTAATGTAGTTTGTTATCTACCTTAAAATGGTATCGACCATCTTAGTATGTTTTTATGTTTGTCAAAATTTTATAGGATAACCTAATATAGTTATTTATATATTTATAACTACATCATATAGATTGATATAGTTTTGTTTTATCACTTTTAGTCTTTTACTATATCAACCAACCTAATGCCATTCTATTTTCATGTTTAACTCATTTTAAGTTGTATATTTAAATTTTGATATATCATTTTTTACCTTTAATTTTAAATTCTTTCCTACAAACTATTATCTAACATTTTAAAAACTAATATGGGTTTTCATTTTGGTTCAAGAAGTTGCCAAGTTCATATGCATCATGCTATGAGGAGTACTACACCAATACTCAAGTCATTGTAAAACACTATACATCGAATTTAGTTTCCATTTACCTAAAGGTATATTGGAAACATAAAGGATCCATGTTTTTAGCCTTTAGAAACCCTTTTTATCATTCTATCTTATGGTGTGTTGGCAACCAGTTAGTCACCAAATGTTACTCTAATTATACCTCAAAGATGAGATAATATGGCCATATGAATGGTGGAATCATCTGTGGTTAGTGAATTTCCATTCATATTCACTATTCATGACTAGGATCAATATATATATATATATATATGATAGCCTAAAAGTATAAAAAAATACCTTTCTTGGTTGAACTCTCTATCTTGTTATTTGTAAATAATTAGATAAATTTCAGCTTTATTGCTTCATGAGCTATATCACATAGCATGATACTAGTCTATGGTTTATGTGTGAACTACTTAAGCCAACCTGATATTATTCTATGTGTTTTCCCAACTACATCTAGCAGTTTTATAAAATTTTACATGTCTCCTTAACTCCATCAGTGAACTTGATATATTTTATTTTTATCATATTCATACCAATTTTACCTATCAATCAAATCAAATTATTTATTTTTACCATGTATTCTCAACCAACCTAATATAGTAGTATCATTTTCATAGCTTTAGTTAAATATAGTATCGTCAAGGCCAATATAGTCAATTTTCATAATTATTATGTAATTAAATAAATCATCCAACCAAGTATGGATAATCTATTCTCTCCCACAATGGAATGTTTTACCATTCCAAAGAGAAAAATAAAAAAGAATACATTGACTAATGAATTCCCATAATTCCATACAATTTATATGCCTTATAAGTTTTTGTTGACTCAAGACAAAAATCTAAGACATTGGCATACGACTTAAAATAAATTTAAAATTTATAAGCCACATAACAACCTTAACATTGTTAAACAAGGTTATTTACCCCAATACCCTGATGTGGGGGAGAAATATGATCTCAATTATACCTCTAAAATCATCATACACTTCATGATCATCTTGAACACAAGAGTAATAACCATTTGGTGATATATCACCTCATAATGACACCCCATATGCATAGTTCTCTTTCCCATACTCATGTTATCTACTAGACTTGGGGCAAGTCAATATGTGACTTCCTCATTTCATTTTTCATGCACCATACCTAGTATCACTACTAACATGGTAAACCTTTCACTTAGTAGGTATACTCAAAATACCAATGTTAACACCAATATTAATACCACCTATATCCCATCCTAATAAGCTACTCAAGTTTACACTTCTAATAAAAATGCACCTGATCCTCAACAAATCATGTAATAAGCAATAAGCCAAATGGATAACCTTCAAGCCAATACTATTTCCCAAATGATGTAATTTGAAAATAATTTTTTTTAAATACAAATATCCCTCAACAACTTAAGTGAGGATTACTTAATATGAATTCCCACACACCCCTCACTTATAGATGCTAATGATAATCTTATTTTGTAACCATAACTTCCATAGAATTGTATAAAACACCCTCAAAATTATCCATTGGCTCTTCAAATTTCAAACATCGACATTCATGGAATCACTCCTTTAATCACTTATAGTGGATCCAATAATCTTGATTGTAACTTCAAAGACTTTGGAAGTATTTATAAATAATAGATTAAGCTGAATATATTTTCTACTACCAACCTACTAGAGAAAACCATCTTTGATGATACTTTAGATTTGTATAACCATCTCATATCTAACTCCATATCTACTTTGGAAGATTTATTTATTGTATTAGTTATGGATTTTAAATATAATAACTTACTTGAAAATAATTTATACCTCTTAATGAATTACAAATAAACATATAACAAGACATCCCAAGCCTTCATTACGTGTTGGAAATATTTATACAATAAATCAGAGCATCACATGTTGAGAGACATTCTCTTCTACTTGTTTACCAATACCCATAGTATAAAACTGAAATACATTATTATAAATATTTCCCAAAAATAATTTTAAGAAACCCTCGATCAATATAAATGCCATGACTTCCTCATAATACAATTCAAGCCTTCCCAACCCAAGCTTAGAAATTATGTGCTTATAATGTCTTAAAATAAATGCTAACGATGATGGTTTCTCAGGCACATCTAATTCTAAGATAACTATCAACACTATTATACAAGGAAGCTTTAATGAAGTGACCGTTTCACAACATATCAATGGAATTTGTTTCCATCCTGCATCCTATTCACAAGTAAATAATTTTGAAATTATATAGCCTTTTTGCTTATCTGAGATTTGGAAATGTGTTCCTAAACCCTCACATAGAAAGTTTAACAATTCCCATCCTATTTATCATTGGTATGATCATTAAAAAAATTATTTACATTAAAATTATGGGTGCTCCCATGATACTTGAAAACACCTTTCTTTAAGAATTTTTACCTAGTTCAAAATTTTATCATGAAGCAATGACATAATAATGATAAAAATCCCATGAAAAGATAGCCAAATATCATGACTAAAAATTCAAGTTTGATGCAACTAACCAAGATAATGCTCACCCTAATATTTAATCAAATTCAATAACAAATGATAATCAAAACTAATATCTAAACAATAAAAAACAACCACTAATAGCTAATGTTGTTCAAACAATGGTTAAGCCACACTCTTTTAATGATCTAGAAAACTAGGATAATACAAAAAAATGAACTGTGCAGTCTCATATATTAATAATATCCTCATCAGAATCATGTTCATTATCATAATTATATAAATCTTAGGATAACCATCTTGATAAAAATTTAGACATTGAATCTGATGAAATTATAACCTTGGTACTTCATGATAGCTTTTCTTCACTGACCAACCTGGTATAGTTTTATTCATTTAAAAATATACAGGTCAACACAGTGCAATTTTATATATTCACAATGATATCATCTAATTCAATGTATTATGTCTATAAATCTATTTTTTTTTAAATGTATCGACCAACCTAGTATATTATTAATTTTACTAATGAGATCTAAATATATCAATAAGTCTTATATATTGTGTTTCCTTAACAATTTCATTTTTTAATTTATTAAACAAGATGATACCGTTTATTTAGACCTTTAACTACGATATGATTTTATCATATATGTCAATACACTCTTATTATAATGTCTTTGTGTAACCAACTACATTATCTAGGCTGATATTGTTGGTTGAGCCTACCTCAAATATACAATTAATGTCAATACCACACACTTAAGCCCTAATCATAATAAGTTTAGATCTAATTTTTCTAAAAATGATATTCTTTTATATCTCATTCTTCTTTCACATCCATGTCCATATCATATTGGATTTGATGATATTCTCAAATTTCATTCATTGTGCTCATAAGGACTTATGCTCATCTTATAAATATGCTTATGCAACTCCTATTTGACATAAACATTCATCAAAAACCAGCTATGAAGAAAGAATCTACCTTGCTTAAGTTTGAGGACACTATTTTACAACAATGTGAATAAATGTCCATCCAAATTTACCAAACTAAAAAATACTCTCTTTCAATAAAATCACATATAACCTTCATGATCCCCAAGGAAATATTACTTCATGAAAGGATAGTCATTTGTTCAATAGTGTAAATGTTTATGATATTCAAGTTAAGCACACATTGATAGATGAAGATTATGACACGTGTTTCATCCTTAAAATTCATCAGAACATTATTACTCCTCTCTTCAAAAATCCTATGAGAAATATAAATATTCATATAACATTAACTTAATTAACATCATTTTCAAGACTTACATTACTCCTTTGGTTGATATCCATATGTCTTAGTTTAAGTACATTCCATCCTCCACCATACACACCAATCTTGTTTTTTCTAAGTCTCTTTGGATCATGATTTAAGATAGATCCATGATTGGACCATACCAATTTACTAGGTTCTAATACTTTTTAATCTTCATTCTTCTAGATATGCTAGCCATAATGGTATGGCTTATATTGAGGTTATCTCCCAAAGAATTTGCATCACTTTTTTATTCTTTTTATAGTCTATGGTCACCCATAGTACTAGTTTTGAGTGTACCATAGATATTCAAAGAACCATTTTCTTGAGTCTACCACTTTGTTCATTCATTCTAATGATTTATTTGACAAGGTTCCTACTATACCTAAGTATGATTCTATAACTAGGCTAGATATGATACAACACACACTCACTTAAGAAAATGAACTATACTATGAGTTTCATAAGGCATCTGGGAATTTAGCCAAAATGTATAGAAATTATCAATTATTAGCTAAACAAACACTTAAAAACTAGCTCCTACTACTAATAATCAACCAACTAAGTCTACGAGTCCTAAGCACATTTTTGTGTTATCATGTGACCAATTTTAATTCTTCAACCTATGTAGTTATATAAAATGTGAAAATTGGTATCTTGAGTGTGGCTTGTGACACCCAAACCATAGGTCCCTCTTGTATGCTCTCATGACCCTTTTAGACACCTTTTTTCTTATTCCCAATCATCTATAGACTTTTGAGACATGATTCTAGCTTAGCTAGGCTGTACTTCCTATGGTAATTCCATCCCCCTAGGTCCTACACCTATAGAACAATAGTGCCCAACATGGACTATAGTTCTAGACCCTAAGATGTCTATTTTTGGCATTCTTATCCAATTGGATTTTTAGCTCCAATAGTCACTTCCTTTTGGTTCCTATCCTTCTTCTTTTCAGCCTAACTTGAATATATTCAACCTATGACCAACAGATTTCTATAAAATCCCATTTAAAGTTCATTTAGAAGGGGTTGGGAAATATTATATAAGCAAGAAAGAATACAAGTAAGACCATTGAGGTAAACTTCCCTATTCTCTGCATATATCCATCCAATACAGCTACAAGTACATATAAATCCTCACACCAGTCCCTAGTCACCTCAAGCATACCCAGTTTAGAATTTTTGCATCTTAATAACACTATTGCACAAAGCACATAAGTGGGCAAACTACATATGGTTTGATCCCTCTTTAGAGTATTGGTATGTAGGTATCATTCCCACATAAGGGATGTGGATACATGTTCAGTGCATCTTACACACACACTAATCCCCCCCCTTCTTTCTCAAGATTGATCAAATTATAATGAAGTCTAGGGTTTGAAGAGTAAATCAGCTCTATAAAGAGTTTTGTAGACCTTCAATAGGCAAAATTTCATAGGCAAGCTCATACAAGGACAACAAATAAAACCCAAAAAACTCAAGTCTCTAGGACAACAACATAAGAAGAGGACTATAGCACTGGACCCTAGGTTGTCCTATTTATACACTCCTATCCTTTCACAAAATGAAATACAAATCTTGATTTGTGATATTGTCCTAGTCTTGCATAACAAATTCCAAACCTTGTTTTAGTCGCTTCATCTAATTTTTAGCTAAGTCTTATTTTCTTTGTATTTATTTTTATTTATAGAAAATTTAAAAATATAGTTGAATTAAACAAATTAGTATATAAATTATTGCAATATTATTTACTAATTTAGTCAACTCAAACCTTTAACTAAATTAGGAATAAGAATCCAATACTCCCAAAACTATTAAATCATTTGGTGAACCCAACTTACTTTGTTTGCACATAAAAACCCTAGAAACCCTAGGGTAAATTCCTTACTTATTTTTCTAATTTTTTACCTAAATATTTAAATCATAAATTAGCATTAGTTTTTAAAATTCCATAGTAATTTTTTTAAAAAAATCATTTCCTTTCAAACCCTAGTTGCATATACTATGTTCCTTTAAATCATGAATTTTTTAATAATTTTCTAATTTGTTACCTGCATATTTAAATCAAAATTTCACATTAAATTTTTTAATTTGCTATTAATTTTAAATTAATAAATCATTTTTCAGAACCCTAGATGTATATACTAGGTCCCTTTAAATCAATAATTTTCTAATAATTTTTTGATTTTTTACCTACATATTTAAATTTGAAATTCACATTAAATTATAAATTCCTTAGTAATTTTAAATCAATAAATAATTTTATAAAACCCTAGTTGCATATACTGAGTCCCATTATTGTTGATGTATCACCTTACATGTTTGTGAGCTTCATATCCTTTTATGCATATTCCAGTTCCTTATTTAGATTATATTTGTTTAATTTTTTCTTCTATTATTCAAGTTGTTTTCCTTATGCCACCTGAGCTCCTTGCATCTTTTCCTTTGAGATGAAGTGAAAGACTTAGTGGTAACCCTCCTGAATTCACCCAAATTCCTTCAACCTAATCATATACCATGGATAAACAACAAGATTAGGTTATTGCTATAGATCTTACACATCCATATTACACCAATTTCCATAAGGATAATTTTGACAAAAATCAGTGTGAGAATAACAATGATGATATAAACATAAATGGTCATGACCCACCACATCAGACTCTTGATCCACTTCTACCTAGTATTGAAAATGAAGTTGTCCTCAACAAAGATTTGATCCTACAAAGTTTTCAAGAAAGACTCAGAGAACAACCTTGAGATCATATTCTTATCTTGCAATCTATCATGGAAATTTAAAAGGCTAAGCAAGTTGAGTCTTCCATTCCTTTAGATCATCCAGTTAAATGACACTACATGGGAAACTACATCTCAATAACCCCCTATAGCATCCCAACCTCCCGTTAAGGCACTGCCAGTTATAGCTAGTGCATCTTTGTCTCCTAATGTGGTAACCTTTATGCAAGAGATAAAATCTCTTTAATCCAAGGTGATACATCTTGAGCAAGGTAATTTTATACCTGCATAGGCCTTGGATTCTTTTTCTCTACTTAATATAGCATTGGAACATCATATTACTTCTACACCCTTACCATAAGGTTTTGTTCAACCTAATCTCACTCTATATGATGGAAAGCGAGATATAGAGACACACTTAAGAGATTTTCACATAGCATTCTTGGACTATGTGCCAAATGACTAGCTACTAACCAAGCTATTTCCATGAAGTCTAAAGGTTATGCTTTACAATGGTTTTATAGTCTACCAAATCATTCAGTCAACACATTCAATCCTTTATCAGACATGTTCCTAGATCATTTTAGCATTAAAATTGGTGATAGGTTGTCTTATGCCCAAGTTGCAAAATAGAAACAAAGTTCAAATGAGCATCCCACATATTATGTTCTTCGATATAAGACTATTTTTGCTAAGATGACTAGCCCCATGGCTAATCAAGAGTTACAAGATCTCTTCAGATAGAGTCTTATACTAGCTTTACATGAATTAATAATTTTTAGAAGGTTCTCTTCCTTCACTGAGTTATGTCATACACTAAAGGAAAGGGAAGTCAAATTAATTTAAATGGGAAAAATCAAGTACACAAGTATATCAGAAATAAAAAACAAGAGTAACAGTAAAGTACCATACAAATTCAAGGTCAATGATAACAAAAGTCAAAATCAACCTACAGTCAATGCAACTTTAGATCCCCCTCAATGATTGGTTTTATCAGCACCTCCTCAATGAACTTTTACTAATCTACTAGTTTCTCCATCTAGAGTTTTACAATAGTTATTGAAATGTAAATCATATCTTTCCCTCCTATTTAGGATTTTGATCCAACAAATCCTCTTCCATGGTGATATGATTAGAATTCATTTTATGACTTTTATATGGCAGTAGGCCACACAAAATATAGATGCATTAGTTTGTAACAAAAGATATAGGACTTGATAGATGGTAACATTATTGATATTAACACTCAAGTTGAGCCTCCTTAAGTAAAGAGAACACAAGATAAATCTCTAAATAATTTATCAAATCCTTTTCCATGACATTATAAACAAGAGATAAGGGACACATCAGGTGTTCACCATACATATCATGTACATCCACCACCATCTACATATAGGGAACCTTTAGTTGAGTCACATACTTTGAGTAACATGATTAGTGTGTATAAATCTAGAGTTCCATCTAGAACTTTGATCTCCTTCTCAAAGAAGGAGATAGTTGAGGATGATTCAGATTGTATGCACTCTTCATTAGAGCCTACATTCATAATCATCCTATTCATAGTTTTCTCATAGATAATGGATCCAGCATGAACATGTGCACTATGACATTACTATAGCATTTGGGATATTTAGAGTAGGATATTACCCCAATGGACACAATTATCACTAGATTCAATGGGCACATACAAAGTTCATAGGGTGAGATTGTATTTCCTATATAGGTTAGTTCAACACATGTAGCCACACCATTTACTATTATTCCCAGTGTAGAAGTTTTTGATAGGTTACTTGGTCGATCATGGATTCAGAAACTTTGAGCAATTCCTTCTATAGTTCATAGATGCAAGAAATTCATTCACGCTAATTAGGTTATTATAGTTGGTGGAGTTACATATGAGTTACCACTCCCCACCTTAGAGCCATATACTATTTTTTAGTCACCAATTTTTGTTCCACCACTAGTTTCACTTTCTTCACCAGTTTTTAGTTCTTCCTCCAGTTCAGATTCAGACATAGTTGAGGTCTTCCACGCTAGCACAGAGAGTTCATACGCTTCCACAAAGGTATCTTTTAGAGAAACCATAATTTAAATATTCTAGATAGCTTCCAAATATAGTGTTCACACCCATGGTAGTATCATTGAGGTATCATTCCTCTACACATAGAGAACATGTTTAGAGAGCATATCCTACTACTAGATGGGTCCCTAAGAGCCCTACAGTTGCATCCCCTTCTCAGAGTTATAGGGAGACCCCATAGTTAGTTTCCACTATAGATATTTTATATCATTTATAGTATATATAGTTTTTAGAGTCACAGTCTCATCCCTTCCATAATGCTTCATGATCACACATGATCCCTCTCCATGATACATGACACCATGATAGGGAGTCTATTGTGAGACTCATCAGTTAGTATCATCTCTCCTCAGCTTTACTTGTACATAGTTTCTCTATGAAATATTTATACATAGCTTACATGTAAAAAACATAAAAACATTCAAATATATCCAAAAATCCAAAAACATTCAAATAACTCAAAATACCAAAAAAAATACAAAATTTCAAAATACAAAACATTCAAATATTCAAAAATTGAAAAATATTTAAAATGTATGCATTATCCATGCTTTAAATTTCTAATACCATGACAGACTTACATTTTTTGTTCTACACTATTATTTTTTCATTTATCTACATTATCATGCTTCACTTGATCTTATTTGAATGTGTGCAATGACATTTAGAACCATGATTGCTTCACTTTACCTATTGAGGGGGCATATTACTTCTACATTCAAGACATATATCGATATATTTACCCACTAGAGGTACCTTCTACATGACTACACGATCCAAGTTATGTCATTCCTATACCACATACTCTATTTATCATGATGATATACATTATTTACTTTCTTACACTGATTAATCTAACAACATTTCACTAGTATATAACACTCATGTATTTCTTAGCATATACCTAGTCTTGTACTCCATGTTTTTCATACTTTCACTTCTTGGTTTGATTAGTTATATGAGATTGTATTTCTAGTAAATTAAATGCCTTCCTTTCTTGCTTTGCATAGCTAAATCTGATTGTATTTCTCAGTTCCTATTTTATCTCATGTATGTGCCTTAGGACATTTGCCAATATCCTTTATTTTTATTCTTGTGTGTGCCTTAATACATTTTCCAATGTCTTTTGCTTGTAATCTTCTATGTGATTGTGGCCCTCATGCCAACATTACTTGTTTCTAATTATATGTGTATGTTGCATTTGAACATGCCTTGTATGATAGCTTTCCAATTTGAGTGACATGTGCCCATGTCCCTTATTTTCTTGGACCTTTATCCAATCTTGTATACTTCTTATTTCTTGCCTTTTGTGCTTGTTTCTTGATTGATTTTCAATATTTTTCCAATGTCATTATCCATATCAGGCATTTCTCTTGCTTTCTTGGATGTCATGATGGATATTATGTTCCATCCCTCCTTGACAAGTAACAACTAACATTTTCAATTTCAATTCAGTACATTGCACATGTTATTACATTGTTATATCTATTTAGGCATACCCCTATCGATATAACAATATCCATTAAAAACCACTCTATATCTTGAGATATCTTGTCAATTATCATTGTTATATCATATATTATCATAACATACCACACTTTTAGGGATATTTCTTCTGAGGGTAATCATTATAGGGTCTTCATTCCTACCCTCAAAAGAGTGGGCAACAAACAAAGGTTTTGTCATAGAGATCATAGTTCCTATTAGTCAAAAAAATATCTTTCAGAACACCCAAAATAGTATCCAAACTTCAAACCAAGAAGAACAAACTAGGGAAATAGTTAAAATTACATAACAGTATTCATAATCATCATAGGAAAAAAGTGCTAAGATTAGACTACAACTTCAGACAATAGGGTGTATAATATTGATGCTTCTATCCAAATAACAAAAAAACTAGATTTTCTATAAACAAACAAAAAACTAAGTACAATTATAATTTTTTCTGCAATAGTTTAATTCAAAATCAGTATTTTTAGTATAGTTTTTCTCAGAGAATATAGATATAGGGGGCATTATGCATGGAATTATGGCTCTCACTTCTAGTTTCATATTAGGCAGTTGGTATAACTTCTAGATGAAAATCAAATGTTTTAGACACCAATGATTGGGGGCAATGTGTGTGGCACATTTGACTTCTTTTCTTTCTGAGTTCAGTACATTACCATGTATTCTCAGCAATTGCATGCCTTATTCCATCTACAGATAGTTGGCATCATTTTTTAGTGGATTCTACATAAGACTATTACCTAGTTTCAAAGTGGCTTTCATACAAGCCTAATCTCCACCTTTTTTGAGTGGCCAAAAGTGGCCTAGTTTCCATCACATATTTGAATATCCATGCCATATTGTTATATTACAGTACATTCATGGGTTTTAAAATCCATCTCATATGACACACATTAATACTAATATCAGTTCATAGCTTCACTTCATAGGGAAATGATGGATCTAAAGGATTAACTATCCTTTGTATACTTGAGACACCTACTCAGAGGGTTTGGACACATAGTTTAAACATCAATTAACACATGCATTATCACATAGATTCTCTTATTTGATAATGATGGAGCCAAAGGGCTAGCCTTTGCATTTTTTAGCCACTCTTGGGGAATTCATCACTCAACTCCATTCATGATATTACTCTTGGTATAACACATACCCAACATTACCTGGCATGATCCATCATTACTCAACATCACAACAGGTTTTATACTAGTTCTCATACTCGATGAGGTGTATTCATTCCTTTCTCTTCCTCACTCTCTTACCTAGCTTTGTACATTTTTACTTTAGACATAGCATGTCTAGTAATAATTTATCTACTCTTTATTTCTCTTAAAAATTTAGACTTCATGATGTGTTCTCTCTATGCACAACTAATAACACATATCTTCATGAGCTTTACCCTTCAGGTAAGTTCAAGTACACTTTCTATTTTTCATTTATCTTAGTATTTCACTTTATTGTATCACTAGAATAAAAGGGGGGGGGGGAATGTAACTAGATAAAATATGAAAATTGGTATCTTGATTGTGACTTGTGACACCCAAACCTTACTTTCATGCTCTCATGACCCTTCTAGACACCTTTTTTATTATTCCCAATTATCTATAGATTTTTTAGACCTGATTCTAGCTCAATCAGGCTACATTTCATATGATAATTCCATCCTCCTAGGTCATGCACTTATAGGACAATAGTGCCCAACATGGAATATAGTGTCAGACCCTAGGGTGTCTATTTCGGGTGCTCTTATCTAATTAAATTTTTAGCTCCAATGATCACTTCTTTCTAGTTCCTATCTTTCTTCTTTTCAACCTAATGCAAATACATTCTACCCATGAATAATAGATCTCTATAAAATCCTATTCAAAGTTCATTTATAAGGGGTTAGAAAATATTATAAAATCAATCAAGAATATAAGCAAGACCATTGAGGCAAACTTTCCTATTCTTTGCATACAACCATCCAATATAGCTACAAGCACATCCAAATCCTCAAACCAGTCCCTAGTCACCTTAATCACACCTATTTTAACATTTTTGAATCTTCATAACACTATTTCACAAAGCACATCAAGTGCGATAATTACATATGGCTTCATCCCTCTTCAGAGTATTGGTATGTAGGCAATGTACCCACACAAGGGGTGTGGATACACGTTTAACATATCTTACACACACTAACCCCCTTATTTCTTAATATTGATCAAAGTATAATTAAGTTTAGGATTTGAAGAAAAAATCAACTCCACAAGGATTTTTGTATACATTTAATAGTAAAACTTTCATAAGTAGACTCGCACAGGGATAATCAATAAAACCTAAAAAACACAGGTCTTTGAGATAATAGAGTTAGAATAGGACTATAGCATTAGACACTAGGGTGTCCTATTTTGGCACTCTTATCCTTTCACAAAATGAAATCTAGATCTTGATTTGTGACACTATCTTAGTCCTGCATAGCATATTCTAGACCCTATCTCAGTCGTTTCATCTAATTTTTAGCTAAGTATTATTTTATTCATATTTATTGCTATTTATAGAAAGCTCAAAAATATAATTAAATTATAAAAATTAGTAGATAAATTATTGAAATATTATTTACTAATTTATTCAACTCAAACCTTTAACTAAATTAGGAATAACACTCCAATATTCCCAAAAATGTTAAATAAACCTACTATTGACCTCTTTAGTAGTATCTTGAAAAAAATTGTTTTTAAATAACTAAGATCTATAGTATTCCAAACATGTATCCATAAAATTATGTCCCCAAATATGGGTAGATATATTTTTATTTGGAACTAGTACTCTACACATCATATAGATAGGTGTAGAAATCTCTAGTAGCATCTTCAAGAATTTTTAATTCCCCTCCTAAAACTTCATTATAACATTCACATTATCCATCCACAACCAAAGGAAAACCTTTGCTATGACCAAATTTATATTTCATATTGGAAGATATGTCATGAAATCACATTTTGCTTACATTAATTATTCATTAGGGGGTCTCAGAACATCCCCCTTCTCATGTTCCTTCTTGGAGGTACAATCATTGGGGGGTGAATCAATGATGCAAGATATTTCAAACTTCAAATGTAATCCTTTCAAACTTTTACACAATTACCACAAGAATTTATAAAACATACAAGATTTTAATATTAACAAATAAGAAAGATGATGCAATATCACACACATAACACAAAATCTACATGGGAAACCCTCTTGGAGAATAAAACCCACTCTCAAGCCTAAAAATACATGGAATACTTGTCCTACAAGATAATCACAAACATGAGACCTTTTAGTGAAACACCCACTTCAAATGAGCACCCACACCTAAGTATGAACAATCACCCACTTGTTTTAGATGTTGGGCACCAACATAACACCTTATGAAATCAATAACTCTAAAATTTTGATTGCATTTCAATTTGATTGGAGAAATAATGTATAACACCTCTTTCAACTCGTCTCACAAACTCTAACTTGATCATACAAGAAATTCATCCAAAACTTCCTTTTTTATCACTCTAATATTTTTTTCTCATCCTAAATCTACTTTGTACTTGAGTCCATCCATTTATCTCTGATATATTTCTTTTGTTTCTATCTTCTACTCTCTTGATACTTGAACATTCAAGTCTAGAAACCATTTCCTTTGTCTCCACTCTTTATTGAGTCTTCATGAAAATATCAACTTCTAGGTCATCCATAATACTTGTCTTAACCCTTAAGACTTATATCATGCTAACACATATCTCAATACCATTCTTATAGGTTATCCATAGCATCCATGGGTCACACTTAAGTAGCTACACCTTTTAATTAGGCTTTAGTATCCCTTACATGTCTCATAGAGACCTATTACCCTTTTATCACTTAATCAAGAAAAAATAGAATACAAGATCACTTTAAAATACATGGGTCCACTCCATATGACCTCAAAGACATCTTAAAATGAATACTCCCACCTAAAAACTCTTCTACTAAAGCACAAATTGCTTTAAAAAAATTATGTACATAGTAACACCATGAATGAACAAACTGTCAACTTTGAAAAACTCATTATATGAAATTATACAAACATCCAAATCTCATAATCAAATTTTATGGATTCCCCTTAAATCTCTCTATAAATTTTCATTTGAAATAAATTTCAAATTTTTCTTGAATCAAAAGATATAGCTCAAAAAATATAGACTGATTTTCCTTCATTAATTTCAAAATTCAAATTCCAATAGTCACTGTGAAAATGCTAAACATCAGACACTTTGAACTCATCTTGTGCTCCATATAAAATTTGAAAAAATATGCACCATCTATCTCTTGGGTAGTATCCTATTATTTACCTTCCAATGTCCATCATTGATTTTTGATCTAAGCTTCCATAACTGTGCCTCTTGGTAGCTCTGCATGCCTTCTGCACACCCTATAGTCAATCTTCTAATGAACTTCTACCACTTGGAAGTCCCATGTGCCTTCTAAGAACATTGAATATTTGACTCCAAATAAATTCCACCACTTGGAAACCCTACATTAAATATTTACTATTTGACTCAATACACTCCACTGGATCATAATATGCATGATCACATGCTTACCATTGATCTCTATCTAGCAAGTTTCATGCTCATCATTAGATCTACTGCTCAAACTTTATGATTGTGACACACTTCACTAGTGCATGAAATATTGAGCATTTAACTTTGAACTATGCCATTGGATTTTTATTTAGTCAAATGAAATTCACACTGCTAGATCTATGATATGATTAAACGTTCACCATAGATCTTGGATATCACAAATTTGGCTATGTATGGGCACTTGGTAAACTCAATCTGAAAAGCCAACTTTGTACCTTAATAAATTTTTATACACCCCATTTCCACACCTAAAAAATCAACCATATGATGTCCTCACATAGATGAATCTACCCATATACCAAATTGCTTCTGAAATCTTCACACGTGTGAAATATAATGTCATCAAACTGCTTACTCAGTGTTATCTGTCAAGATGACTACTTGAATCTAGATAATCAAATGAATTTTTTCCACTTCCATAATCACTCTAATCACTCATAACACCCCATAGAGTATTTGAAACATTTCCATACCATAAATATCATCCATAAATTTCCTCACTAAGTCAAACACTCTCCAAACCATTAATGTGATCATTTTATCATTAATGCACTAGTACCACATGATCTCTTTGACATCAATGACAACCAAACATAAATTACCATTCTAAACATCTCCCCCTTTGTCATTGATATAAATACAACCTCAAAATGCCTTCTTATTCATTTTAACTCCTTCATTCTGATCTTTCTCCACCTTTGACCTTAATGACAAAGGGTCTCTTCTTCAACATGCCAACAAATATTCCTCAACATTTTGTATGTATTTAAATATTATTTAAGATTCTCAAGATACTTACATAATTTTAATAATATTAATCAATTTATCCCCCTTTGACATGCACTAATTTGAACTTGGACTAATATGATCCTTGGACCTGTCAAATTGCTCACAGAGCTTAAAAAGCTCCCCATAACATCATGCTCCATCTTATGCCATCTGTTCTTTAACATGCACCAATCTGAACTTGGGATTTTCTAATCCTTTTACCTGTCTACCTATATAACTCACAAGCTATCTTTTCTCATGCATGAGGATTCAATACCTTGTCAAAATACATGGCATGGTTTGATCAAGTCATAATGTCAATCTTCTTTAATTCACAACTGTAGAAGACATATTCACACTTCTATCATGACCGAAGAATCTTCACATATGTTCCCCCCTCACATCATGCCCATATTCTCTAATCAATTCAAGATAACTAAGTTATCTCCCCTTTAGTAAATGCATACATTACATATAATCAAATTAAAGAGAACATTCCTTTCTATTTATTGGCATTTTGATTATTACCTAGAGCACACATGCTTCCACACATGAAAGATGTCTTCTAAGAATCATAGGTAGATACACCCACTTCTCAAAGGGGGAATAAATATCCCAAAACTCAAGAGACTTCCATATCTCCATGCTTTTACTCAACTTGTAATCCTTCCTCGTCTTCCAATTGACTTTGAATGAGTTCTCAACCTTATTATTTTCTTTTATCTCAAAATCTTACTTGATTTCTTTGTCTATTTAGGCAAATAAAGTTTGTTCCTTGATACTTAAACTTGTTCCTTTCTCTCTCATGGAAACTAATCCATTTTTATCATGTTTTTCATCTACCTACTTAAGTATCCATTCACTATGACTCCTCTTCATGACTAGATAGACAATTTTTGAAGTAGAATATTGATCATTCTTGTAGAACCTTGCTATGTGACCTCTCTCATGACATTTGAAATAAATGAGGTTTCTCAGATTGTATATACATTTTTATTGAAATATATGATGATTCCTTTCAGATTCATTATTTTGTTCATATTCCTGATCATTTGGTCTCCTGATGAAGTTATTACAAAACTTTGTAGTATGACCAAATCTTTGACACTTGTAGTAAAAGATGTCATTCTTTCCTTATGAGCCTATTGATTGTCTTGAGTGATTATGTTCTTCATTCTTGCATTATCTTTCTTATAATTCCATGAAAATTCATTCCTTGAGTATCTTTTACAATGTTTTAACCTTTGACTAAACTGATTGCAAGAGTAACAATGACCATTGAAATTTACATACCTTATAGCATTTGGTTGTTTGATCTGATTTGTATTCATTCTACCAATACCTTAATTCTTTAACTAATGACTGATCTTCAAAGTCTAATTTTCCTTATTCACATGAGCCTTTATGTTGTCTTGAGTTACATGCTTTTGTTTTTCTTTGTATCTAAGACTAGATTTATCACTAGCATGATTCTAACTACCTAGAATATTGTCAAGATCATTTGAGCTCAATTCATACTTCAAAAATTACTTCACATTATAGGATGTCTTGTCTAACTTAGATTTTGATGACTCAATTTAAATCACATACCTTAATAACTCATCTTCTTTGGATGTTAGGCTTGTATACATAGTTTCTAATTGACTATTGACATACTTGATAGGATCTTCACATTCTCTAATGTCATTATTCATTATTTATTCAAACACACTAAATTGTTATTCATAGTACTGTATTTTTGACATCATCTTGTTTTTATTTTTCTTCTCAATCTTCAAATCTTCAAGATCATTCATCAATTCATCCTTATTATCTAAATCATCTTTTGTATCTTTGTTCATAACATGATTTAGTTTCATCTACAAACACTCTATCTTTGATTGATACATGATACATTATTCATCCTTACTCTTTACTTCTTCATTAAGAGTAAAAACTTGAGTTTCAAGCTATTTTGTGATCTCATCATGCTCCTTGACTTCATTACTCAACCCTCCTTAAAAAATTCCAATTTTTTTCTCATAGGATTTGATCAAGGAGTCTTGTTTTCTATTCTTTATTTGTAGTATCTTCATTTCTTCCAAAGTATCTATATATTTATCTAAAGAGTGACTTTCTCATCTTCTTCCTCTGAGCTATCCTTTCTAAAGAAATATCTACTTAAAGAACATTCACCTTCATCATCACTAAAAGCCATGAAAAATGTCTCCATGTCATTATTAGAAAAAGAATCATCATTGTAAGATGTGTTTACTTCTTCTACAAATGAGTTACTATTTTCTTCATGGTAAAGGCTCTTACTTATTTTGTATTTATTTTCATTTTTATTATTGAATAATTTTATGTACTTTCTAGGACCCTCAGATTTCATTTGTTCATCCTCATGAGATTCTTTATAAACTTATTTGTGCTCAAAATTGTATCTATATGGACATCTAGCTACAAAATGACCAACTTCACCACATGAAAAACATTTGAGAGGAATTTTTCCTTCATACTTGATTGATCCTACATTTAATTTTCTTGTAATCATGGATTCAAGTTGATCTTCATGAAGATCAAAATATTCAAGACTTAAATTTTTCTTCTTGGATTTTGTCTCCTTGATCACCTTGAAGGTTGCCTCTTTATTACGAGGTCTTTTCTCATCAATTCTCATATCATGGGTAGTAAGGATGCCATGTAGTTCATTCATATTCATCTAAATGAGATCATGACTTTCTTCTATAGTAGAAACCTTTGAATCAAACTTGAGTATAAGAGCCCTCAATACCTTATGTACCATAGTAGTTTCATCAATCAGATCTCCAAGACCTATGATCATGTTTACTACCTCATCGAACCTTAGAATATAGGATGCCATAGTATCTTATTTATTTATTTTAATACCTTTAAATTTCCTTTAGTATTTCTATAACTTATCCAATTTTACCTTAGAATCTCCTTCATAGATAGTCTAATTTGTCCTCATCTTTATACTCTAAAATGCATAATTTGACCCATTGAATAATAGTTCTTTCTTTTTAGATAAACCTTTCATATGTTAAATTTCCATATTGTACATTGGATCACCTTCAAGTGGTTAAACTTGTAATGAATGTCCTGATCTGATACCAATTGTTAGAGGTACAATCACTGAGAGGGGGGTGAATTAGTGATGCAAGATATTTCAAACATCAAATGTAATCCTTTTAAAATCTTAAACAATGACCAAAAGAATTTATAAATCATACAAAATGTGCATAACAATGAATAATAAATATGATGGAAGATTACAAACATAACACAAGATCTACATGGGAAACCCTCTTGGGGAATAAAACCCACTCTCAATCTTGTAAATTTTAGACACTAAAAAAATGCCAACAATAATTATAGATGTTAAACTAAACCCTAAACCACATAAAGACCCTATAAGGACCATCCCCTAATCCTTTGACCACAAACCTGAGTCTAGTTGGCTAACTAGCTAAACTAGATCACTAACCCACCTTGACCAAATGTAGCCTTTGACCCTCAACCATCGATGGTCACCCTAATAATTGATGATTAGGCATGACCATCGATAGTCAAGTTTATAATTAAACACCCACTTTAAATACAAATTATTTTTCTATAATTAGCATTCCTAATCTACTCAGATATCAATACATTTTGAAGTTAAAATTAGATAGCAATTTAAACATCTTATTATAGATGCACTTCCACCTCCCCTTCCTCTTATAAAAATAGAGGAGCAAGAGGTGAAAATGGATTTGTAGATATCAAGAGTTTCTAGTATGATAATTTCTTTAGTAGGTCATTCTCCTAGAAAACTAGTGAACCAATAAGTGTGACAAAGATTCGAAGAGTCGCCACTCATCAGCCAATAGCCATGTATTGTTAATCTAAAAAAATTACTCCATACCCCATCAACTAGTTCATCAGAAAACAACCTTAACCATTCTTCAAATCAACAACTAGGAAAGATAAGTATCTATGTTCAGTAATTATTTACTTTCTTTATATTTTACAACTAACCCAATCAAAACCCTCCTTCCATAATCTCATTTTGTAACCTCACCAATCTATTTTTCTTAACTAGACCAAAACCCATATTAATCATCAATGGTCACCTTGATTTCTGATGGTCTATCCCAACCATCATTGTTACCCAACCATCAATAATCACCCCAACCATCGATGGTCAACCTAATCACCAACAATCACTATCAGATAAATAAACAACAAGTTGTTTTCACCCACCAGACCTCAACTAAATCCAACTTTATAACCTCTTACCTAATCATAGAACCCTACCTTATTTTTTGAACCATACTTGATTCATTTGACATTAATTTCAATATTTTTATTGATATAATTAGCCAAATTTACCTATTCATTTATCAAGAACTTTTTGTATTTTATTTTAGTATCTTTTTTATTTATGCAAGTACTTTACCTTTCAAAACTTTATTATTTAAAAGTGTGGATTGATAGCCTCTAAGGAAGCTCATGCCTCTTGGATCTAGCTTGTTAGGAAATATACCCTACTATATAACTAATTAAACCATTTATTTGAGTGATTTCTTATCTATAGGTCATTCCTCCCAAGCCAAAGAGGAGTATCTACAACCATCTAGATTAAAAGTGTGCACAACATATCAAGTTTTACTAACCATACCCTTCTTGATTTTATTTTCTCCTTCTTCCAAATAATATAAGATAAATTTCTCTAAAACATTTTGGCACACCCAATGGGACCCTTGAGTCTTTTCTTAGGTTCATAGTTGCATCTAGGTGATTTTTATTATTGTTTTCTACTATTACAATGAAATCAAAATTTCATTTTGGGCTTAAAATTGACTGCATACATTGTTTTCTTTCTAATTTTTGCTCCCATAGCTTAATTAATGAAGTGAAATAATCATAGCTTTACTCTTATCAAAACACAAGACCAATACACTTACATCTAATAAAGCATCAAACATTGACATAAGGCATAACTGGGACTTCATTACCTAATGGTCACCTTTCTTAGCCATCTTACTTGGATTTCATCACCAAGGGGAAAACCAACTCATCTCTCTAGTTGAGTATAATCTATGGTAATTGGTATATCTTGGCTAAGCACCCAACACCCTTATCATTGTAGTGTGTGAAGTAAGGGGGTAGGCCCCAATATCAAGCCACGTACTGATTCCAATATAGATCCCTTTGAGAGCCTAAACATAATTTGAAAACAAACATATACTTATTTTCTAGTACCCACTCCACAAGCCAATTTGAGTCAAATAAATCTTAAAGGTTAAGGTATAATCCATAAGAGAGAATTAAAAGAACCTTAGGATTTAACATGATTTAGTGTGTGTTTCATTTCTTTGACTTTTCCTTGTCTTGTCTTTGTTTGAGTTATGACATTTCTTATATATTTCTCCTTCCTTATTTACATGGTTTTAACTAGGAAATAACTAAGAAACTAAGGAAGCCAGGACCTACATCTTAATCATATGTCTTCCTCTTCTTCCTCATTCATGGAGTGCATCTCAGATATAGAGAGTTCTCCTCATCTTTCTAGGAGTCCTACCATAACTCAAATCATTTCCCAAGGTGATACAAACTTATCCACCTTTTTAGATAAAAACCCCATATCACTTAGCATTTCCTTAACACCATATCTCACTGTACCCCTACTTTGGTTATGCCTATGAACCCACCCTATGGCATGCCATCCCACCTAATGGATAACACTTATCTATCCACCTAAAATTTAGTCACCTAGTCATCATCTTCTACCAATAACCCTATTGATACCACCATCCAAAATTAACCCATGAAACTAAGCAACACCCAAGCACCTTCTTCCCACATTAATACCCCTCCTAGTATAGGGGTAGCCCAAACTCTAAGAACTGATACATCCCTGACCATAGGAATACCCTCTACTAGTGTCACCACCATTCCTTTTGTTCCCAATCAACCTACCTCTAGTCTATTTCAGAGCTTCATGGTTCCCATACGTTCCACCCTTCTACCCATCAGCACCAAAGTTACCACCTACCCTCTATCTACTAACATAACCATACCCACTACCCAACCTATGTTAATATCTCAACATGTTCCCATCACACCAAACCTGTGCTACATCCCTAACCCATAAGGGTACATACCTCTACCTTACACCCAACCACCTATCTCCACATATTCATATGTGGCATCATCCTAATCACCCATATCCACATAACAACCTATGGTAGCCTCTCAACCCCTACCAACTATACATATGTCACACTTACCCAAACCCAACAAAACCTACCTTACAACTATGGGGGTGAAAAATCCCAAACTGACCTCATCAAAATGTTAATAGACAAAATGACTACTTTGGATTCATCCATTTCTAGATCTCATAATATTTTATAATATGACCAAATCTATAACGAACCAATTCACCCAACCATCCCCATTTGACCATACCCTCCTCAATGGGAACTTTCAAAGTTTTTAAAGTTTTAGATTATGGAGGACCCTCAACAACACTTGATTAAATTTAAGAATTCATGATATATGATTACCTATGATGATTCTCTCCTTATCTATAAATTTTCCATGTCTTTATTAGGTTCGATGCTAGATTGGTATAGTGATATTATAAAGTGCTCCCTCCTTTCCTTTGCCTAACTAGCTTAGAGTTTTTTAGATCACTTTTTCATTAACATCTCTAAGAATGTCTCCATCACTGATCTATACTCCATCCGGTATTTTGATGATGAATCCATTATTGAATTCATATCCCATTAGAGAATTATAATAAATTAACTCTCCTCTATGACCCAACCTAAATTGATTGAAATCTTTTCTTGGTTGTGTGACAAACATATCTCCTCTACTTTATGGGTTCAAATCTTCAAGACCTTTAGTGAAGCTTTCACCATGGCATGGAAACTAGAGAATAATTTTATTGATGAGGGCAAGTTGAAATTGAGAAAAAAGAACTCAACCTTCAAATCAAATGAGACTCCTTCCTTCAAACCTAGCAATCAAACCAACAATAACTACAAAAATAAGGGAACCACAAATGAGGTTGTCCTTAAGACTTCACCTTCACCCATTGTCAACTAATATAAATATTCCAATTCCTCCAATAAGAAGAATAGGAACCCAAATCACAACACCTAGAAGAAATTTACTCTACTCAAAGAGTTATATGCTTTAGTCTTGGAGATATTGTTAAAAGCTAGTATCATACAGCTTCCCCTAATCAAACCTCTATTGTAATTCAACTATTCTTATCCTATCCCTAGTTGGTATAAGGAGAATGAATTATGTACCTTCCACTAAGTTAGTGGACATGATGTTAGTAGTTGTAATACCTTTAATAACATTGTCCAAAATCTCATTGATAAAAGGTAACTTGTGTTGGATAACCCCAATGCACCCATAAACTAATCACTTAACATCTTTAGACAACCATTTCCTAACCATTCTCCTTCCACCAACAAAAAAAACAAAGTATAATCCTCAAAATCATGAGGCCCATACTATCAATATGGTTCTTGATGAATTCATTGCTTAGGAAACTATTGACCAAATCACCTCTTCCCCTATTCCACTTATTTAGGTAGTGGAGACACCAATATATCCTTTGATATACAAATCAAAGGAGGAAATAATTACCACTTTATCATTTTCCTCAATCATACAATAATCCGCTCTTCCTTTAGCGATCACTCCTAAGGAAGAAACAACCTTGCCTACATCTCCTAATGAGGAGTTACCTTCTTAGTTATTAGAACCTCTTTATCAAGAAAAAGGATGAGGTAATCATTCCTCCCCCTCAACACTTGGGTATTTCCTTTGAATCTACTACCAAAGCATTCATATCTATCTATAAAACCTTCTCAAGATTGGCTAGAAGAGTTCATATATGATCCTAACCTAGACTAGGCCACCTTTTACCAATAACTCATACTCCCATATAAAACCAAGCATGAGCCTTTTCCATCAGAACAACCTACCCTTTTCACTATTAAATTCACTATTACCACAACCCAACCATCACACACCTCTACCCAACAAACTATAACAACACCATCAAAACTAAAGTCATTCAAAGGCACCAAATCACCTTCTATCATTCTAAATAGACCTACCAAGAACCTTGACATATTTCCTACTTGTAACATTACTCACCCATCATTAAAGTTGAATTTAAACCCACTAAACATATTAAACAAACCCCAAGCCAAGCCAAAAAATAAGGTAAAACCAACTAAAAACTTGAAAACCAAAACTCTACCTCCACTCTCCACTTTAACCTCTATTTTGGGACCTCATCCCTCTACCTTAATTTGAAAACCAACCATCCCAATAAAAACCCCTCCACCACTTTTGGTTATGCCATCCCTCATACTTTCATCCACACATATATTCAATGAACCCTCCATGAACATATGTCCTATCTCTCAAACGTCCACCCCAAAACCTTCTAACCCCAAACTATCAACTTCTCTATGAAAATAAAAACCATCTACAAAAAACACTCATTTACCCAAAACCTATACCACTAAGTCCACTCTTAAAAGGGCTTCCACCCCAAATACCAAAACCAAGTCCCTTATACCTTCGCCACCATTTCCCGAGTCCTACTCAACCATACTTCAAAGGTTATTTCAAGCATCTTGCTTAACCTTAACCCCTATCAGACTATTTAAACCACATAGTCCTAAACCATCTTGGTATAATGAAAAATTAGTATTTTCATACCATATGACACCAAAGCATGACATAGAGAATTGAAAGTCTCTCCAAGTTCTAGCCCATGAATTATATCATAAGGATGACTTATTATTAGATGATCATCTTATGATCCTAATACCGATCTAAGAACCAATAGCCATTAACCAACACCTACCTACTTCTCCACTCTCACCTTAGAGTGAAGAGGAACCAAAGCAATCACCTAGCATGACTCCTCCATAAATCCATACCATCCATGTGGTCACATGATCACAATCCCAACCAAAGGATAAGGGAAAGACAAAGGTGTTCATTCCATGGACATATCCCTCTTCCACCAGCCAACACCATATACTTTTTCCTTCAAAAAAACCCAAATTTTCCATCTTGGGACACTCTCACTCCAATCCATCTAAATCAATATAATGAGTAGTTTTGAAACATCTTAACCAAATACTGGTAAAGATGATTTTTAATGTGCTAATCAATACCTCACCCTATCATCACCAAGAAATGATATAAGCATTGCAATTTATAGAGGTCCAATCGAAAGACCCACAACCTTTAGTAGCCTTTGTTAGATGTCTTCAACATTCCAACCTTGTTACCTTTAAGGATTCATAAATACCTTTCATCCATCTAGATTACCCATATTCTCCCCTCTTCATTACCAGGTATATCAACCAGACTTGCATAAAGAGAGTTATGATTGATGAGTAGATAATATCAACATCATCTCCTCTCATGCATACAACCAACCAAAATTACATAAGAAAATTATGTGATAAACCTTTGTAGTGATTTGATCATTCAATGATACCATGACCATGACTTTAGGGACTATTGTCCTTCACATTCATCTAGGACCCTACATGCTTCTTGAGCTCTTCTATGTAGTAGGAGGTGATTTTTAGTACCACAGTTTTCTAGGATGCTCTTGGATCTATCTTATGGGTTTCATGTCATCCACCTTGCACTGATGCATCAAATTTGAGCATGAAGGTCAAGTTTTTACCATAAAATTTGACCATGATGTACCAACCTAATGACATTCTCCTTCCTCCATCTAATCAGCCTTCACTAGTAAAAGATGAATCTCCATCTCCCTCTGCCATCAAAGCCTCCACCAATTCATCTATTCCTTCCACCCAAATACCCATAATAGACCCTTTATAACCAACCTTCTAGTGTTTTTATTTGGGGGAGTATCGCCTTCTAACCCTTGATGCTTTCCCTACTCTCCAAGAGTATGGGAAACTTGACCACTAACCTAGTTATGACCCAAATATTGAAACCATTGTTCCTTTCAGACCCTCAACTTGTCAAACTAGTTTTATCTTTTGGGGATTTGATAAACCCCTTGACACTTTCACCCTCTCTTTTTCACCTCAACCATTTCCATCCAGCTTCTCCTATCTAGATAAACCAAACTTTATCTAGGAATACCTTCATAGGTGTTCCTAGAAAGGATTTGGTCTAGCTCAATACAAATATGAGATGCACAAATGGATTCCAATCAAAAACCAAAAACCTCATAAAAATCATGGCCTTGGTTTCATGCCATCTAAATAACAAACCAACCCAACTCCCATTATCATCATTATTGAGGATATCCCATCCTCACCACCCACTCACCATCAACTAATGAGGATTTTGACATCATCTCCCAAAATCTTATTTTCATCAACATGATCATCCTCAGAACCCTAACTTATAAAAAAGATGAGGAAATTGTAACCATTCCTCTGACCCACCTTGAGATGATAGGAAATGACTCCTATAATTAATACCAGATGATGTTAGGGTAAAGATTCCATTCTCACCTATATTAGTTTAGAGTAATCCTCTATCCATAAATATTTTCCTCTTGAGACTTCAACTATGTTGAATAAATCCATTATGGATACCAATTTGGGCACTCTAGAAAACCCACGTATTGTCAAAATTAGCAAATCACTAAATTTGGAGGAGCTTCAAGACTTCCCTTCCTTCTTGAAAGATTGTAGCATAACATTTGCTTGGTATTAGAGTGACATGCCATGGATCGACACCTCCATCACTACTCACAACATGGTCACTAATCATGATGTCAAACCCATTAGATATAAACTTTGGTGAATGTACCCTCATATAGCCCTTCTCATCAAAGAAGAGATTCAACATCTCATATCTATCAATTTCATTCAACACATTGACTATCCCCAATGGGTCTTGAATGTCATACCTATCACTAAATCCATAAGGTGGATTTACATTTATGTGGACTTTCTTGACCTCAACCTTGCTTACCCAAAGGATGACATTCCTCTACCAAGAATTAACCAACTAGTTGACCTTACAGCTAGCCATAAGATGTTATCTATGATGGACAGATTCTCAAGTTATAATCAAATCCTAATTACCCTTGAATATCAACATAGAATTTCCTTCATCACCTCATGGGGAAATTTATGCTATAGTTTCATGCCTTTTGGACTCAAGAATGTTGGTGCAACCTACAAATATACTATGACCTACATCTTCCATGACCTTATTTACAAAATCATCGAAGACTATGTTGATTACCTTCTTAGGAAATCCAACTATCGTAAAGATTATTTGGCCAGTATTAACATTATCTTTGAGTTACTCATCTATTATCATGTTTGCATTAACCCTAAGAAATGTATTTCTAGGGTCTTATCAGGAAATCTCCCAAGGTTTATTATCTTCTTTCAGGGAATAGAATTCAATCTAGCCAAAATCAAAGCAATCCTTAACATGCCTCCTCCTACCCACCTCAGGTACCTTTGTAGCTTTTAGGGGAAGCTCCAATCCATTCACCACTTTATATCTCATTTCTCCAATCATTTCTAACCATTTCACCACCTTCTAAAGAATGATGTATCTTTTAAGTGGAATAACGACTATCAAAAGACCTTTGATTTGCTTAAAGAATAGCTTTTGTCTCTACCTATCCTCATTCCTCCCAATGAAGATCAACCTTTTTACCTTTATATCTCTATCACTGACCACTCCTTAGGGGTAATGTTTGTTCATTAGGATGAAAAACATAAAGAGAAATCCATCTACTTCATTAGTTACATGTTTGTATGGTATGAGACTCAGTACACCCATACCAAGAAACTTTGCATGGATTTGGTCTTCATAGCCACCAAACATTGCCACTACCTTCTCAACCATAAAACCTATGTCATAACTAATACCAACCCACTCAAGTATTACACTCCAAGCCATACTAAAACCAATATATGGCCAAGTGTCTCATGCTTCTAGTTGAGTTCGACCTTGAGTTCTTATATCATAATTCAATTAAAGGGAAAGTCATTACCAATAAATTGGCCATAGCACACTTAGGTTACAATCAACCTCTTCCTTTTGAGTTTCCTGATGAGTCCATTATGACCCTCTCTCAAGTATACTTTACCTATCAAGTGCTCATGTTCTTTGATGGATCAAAGTGTCAATGTGGTGGGGGAATCATAATCATCTTTGTCCCCCTTCATGGTGAACCTCTTCCTTTATCCTTTAATCTAGATTTAGAACATACCAATAATATGGTTTAATATGAATCTCTAGTGATAAGTCTCCAAACCATCTTATCCTTGGGAGTCAAAATGATCAACATATTCAGTGACTCCCAACTTGTGGTCAATCAAATCAAAGGTTCTTACCAGTGCAAGAATGATATTTTACAATATTACAAACAATTATTTTACATCCTCTTATAATCATTTAAATTTTATCATATCTAAACCACTCTACAATATATGAGTAAGTTTATTGATACAATGGCTTCTCTCACTTCTCAAATCCCATCTTTACCCTCTAATTCTAAGCTATCTATCATTATCCATAGACTTACCTAACCCTCTTATGTAATATTGGACTCTCCCCTCATCTTTAATGTGGAGGAGACCCAACCTAACCTTTGGTATTAGCAGATCTTTGACTATCTCAACCTTGCCATCATTCCTTTCAGTATTTGTAGAAATGCTTAAAGAAAATTTATCTATATTGCCTCATGTTATACCATACTTTGGGGGATTCTTTATAAATGTGGCTTTGATTGTCTCCTCTTCTGTTGCCTATATAGTCATGAATCCTCTCATGATATTAGGCAAAAACATGATGGGACTTGTGGGGGATACTTTAGTGGCCTAGGCATCGCTAAACACATCCTTTTATTTATCTATTAATGGCCTACCCTTAACCAAGATTCTTGTGATTATGTGAAAAAGTGTTTTAAATGTCAACAACATGTTAATTTAAATCATGAACCTAGTCTTCATGTATCTACACATTTCTTTCCCTTTTCACAATGGGGTTTAGACCTTATTGGTGAAATTAACCCCCATTCTTCATAGTGACATCATTATGTCATCACCATGACCAAATATTTTACCAAATGGGTAGAGGATATTCCTCTTGTCTCAACCAAAGATGATAAGATCATCAACTTTATCAAGCATCATATCATCTGTCATTTTAGTCTTCCTCTCAAAATCATCACTGACAATAGTAAATGCTTTAAAAAAACAAGTCCAAGGTCATCATGATGCATTTAGTATCAAGTTAAGTTTCTCATCACCTTATCATCCATAAGTAAATGTATAGGTAGAAGCCTCTAAAAAAACTCTCAATAACATGATAACTAAAATGGTTAATACATCTAGTCGAGATTTGCATTTAATACATCTACTAGAATTAAAACCCCTAGGGGTGATACCCATTTGTCTCTAGTTTTTGGAGTAGAGGCTATCTTGCCTATTGAAGTGTAAATTCCCTTGTTTCACATATCCTTGAAAGATCTCATCTTTGAGAGTGATTATTACCAAGACCATTTAACCCAACTTGAGCTACTTGATGAGTGTCATTTAGAAGCACTCACCCATATTTATGTCTATTAAGAATGCATCAAACATTCTTATAAAAAGCACATTAATGTGTGTGATTTCAATATCAGAGACATCATCCTAGAATAAAATCAACATGTCACCAATGTGGAGAAAATTAAGCGAGGCAAGTTTACTTTAAATTAGCTTGGAACTTATATTATAATGCATAAGTATTTGTCAAGAGATTATTGTATGTCCTTTCTTGAAGGAAACCCAAAACCTGATCCCCTTAATGCTTCACATCTATGTCCTTTCTTTTCTTAAAATGGGATTGAACTCACCCTTCTATCTAACTTAAGCTCATCCCTTATTTTCAACCACATTCATCTCCTTATTTTAGGAACAACCAATTAAAGTTGAATCATGTGATTTTTCATCACAATAATAGCCTAATCTTAAGCATTCATACCATGTCTCTACCCATGGCATGATTCTCATGGTACTTTTCACCCTTTTTTAAAGAATGTATTCCCATGATTGTTGTTACCTAAACCCCTTTCATACCAACTCAAACTTCTTGTACTTTTCATTTTTCCCTTATAAAAGGTGTACCTTTAAGCCTATATAATCCAGTCTATGTCAATAAAAAATCAAAATAAGAATCAAATTCATAAGAAAACACAATTATGATTCATTCTTAGCATCTGCAGACTGCTTCCTTGAAGGACAACTACCAAAACATATCAAAATTGCTCAATATAAGGTAGATCTCTCCCTTAAAGGATGGATGAGTAAAGTATTTATCAAAGAATAGAAATTTCTTAGAAGATCCTTGCATGGATAAGCTTCCCCAACCCTCCAAAACAATAATAAAATATCAAAAGACCCATTATCATACATCAAACAAAATCAAAATAATTTAGAATCCGTAATCTACTTTCATAAGTAGACAACCCACATCGATCAGTCTACACCGTGTATGACATGGACTTGTTTATAATGACTCTTTAGTAACCCATAAAGGAGGTAATATAGTCTCCCAAGAAGGTTCCATTTTCATCTCCCTTCCCTTTACATACTCCATAAAGTAAGAGATTTTGATCTTACTTGACATCATGTGACCAAGACAACTTTTTAACCAACTAATGCATGTTAATGTGAAGCAATCAAAGAGATTATGCTCCTTAAGATGACCCATCTTTGGATTATTTTAGTCCTAGACAAATAAGAAGCATCATTCCTTCTTATTCTCTCATACTGGTTGATATATTCACTTAAGTGTTTTGTCTCTAGTTTTATTATTTAACTTACCTTACGTAATTCACCCTAATATAAACAAAATGACCATAATCATAATCATATCACATGATATCATCATCACATCATAAACAAAAACAAAAATCATTAGTGTTGTCCTTGAAAAGTGATTCCTCATTTTTCAGACAACATAGGACTATTTTGATCTTGCATGGCCAAAATTGTTCCTCCCCTTTCCAAAAAATTGCTTGAAACATTCAATTTATTCATTTTCTCAAACGTTGTGGTTAAGGGACTAACAGGTTCAATAGGTTCAAAGGATTCTATGGGTGAGTTCAATCATAAGGGACTAGTTTCTCAAACTTGGACACTTTCAGGATAGGTTCAATGCTTTGGTTTAACCGAAAAAAGGGTCATCGGCAATCTTATAATCACATGAACCAATGAACTGTTGAACCTTGAACCACTTTGGTTCAAAGTTTAAAAGTTCAAGAAATTCAAAGGTGGCCTTAGTCAAAGAAAGAAGTAGAAAAAATTTGGTTCAAATGATTGGTTCAATTTGTAGGTTCAATCGACATGTTAAAAAAAAAGGCTACAGAAGCCGCCATGTGTCCCATTAAAGTTATGTGGATCGTGAAAAATGTCAGTGTCTGCATCTCCAACCTTTTCATAAGCTACAAAGCTTCTTTCAATAAGTTTCTTAGAGTCCTAAAGAGGTTGACAAGTGGAACCTACCAAAGGCCCCAATGTATTCATCTAAGAGTAGCGGAACGTGCCATGTGTCCCCTCCAAAGCTCGGTGAAAGCTGATAAGTGTCACTATCCATGGCCTCTTTCTTCTACTCTTTTTTTTCATTAAAGACCATGGTAGGCCTTGGGTAAGTAATAAAAGTAGTAGAACATGCCATGCATCACCATCCAAGATGGTCTAAATAAATCCTTTTGATCTTCACAGTCTCGCTAGAGCTCGATGGAAGCCACCACTTGTCATCATCTGCATGATTCCAAAAAAACAATAGAAGCTGCCACATATCCCTGGTGGGTCAAAGTGAAATGCACTAAGTGTTTACATCCATGTGACTAACAAAAGTATTCAGTCTATGCCACATGTCCCTTGCATAGATTGGCAAAGGCTGGTAAGTGTCATCATCTATGAGAGCCTAACTGAGCCCTAAATGTTTCTATGATGTCGTAAAGGCTTGAGGTGGTGGATGCTACCAAGTGTCAATAGTGGAAGATGCCATGTGTCCTTACTTGTTCCTCTAGAAGACACTATGTGGCACTTTTTCAAAGAGTAGAAGGCACCACATGTCGAAGGAAAGGGGAACTCGTAATACAAAGGCACATATAGAGCCAAGGAAAGGTTTCCTTCAGATGAATTATTTGAAGGAATTCCTTTGAACATTTTGTTTGAAGGAAATGAAGGGGATGACACCCCACCAAAGAATCAAAGCCGAAGGCCACTAAGAAGACACCAAAGGGCAAGTCCCCTTTGGGAAAGGTTTGAGCCTTAGAGGGCTATGGAAGCTACCAAGTGTCATGAGATGAGACACATTTTTGAATAAATATTCATAGAGTGGAACCCACCACGTGTCCCAACCCAACACAATAAAAGTTTCCACATGTCTACATCCATGCCCCCCTCAGCCACTAATTAGTTTCAAAGCTTATTTTGATAATCCTATCTTGAAGCTATGGATCCCACCACGTGTCCTCACCTGCGTCATACTAGAATGTGACCATGGTAACTAAGAAAGATGCAAAGGAGTTGCTAAGAAGCATGACGGGCCTACAAATGTCAAAATTGTTGTAATGAAGTGTCTTTTGATTCTAGTAGACTCAAGGTGTAGACCTGAATGCAATCAAAAAGCCTAAGGCCAAACCAAGAGAAGGAAGAGACAAAGAGGGAAAATCAATGGGAGTTATTTCCAGTAGGTGGAGTAGTTCACTGGGTAGATATTTGAGGCCTAACAACATTAAAAGTGCCATTTGTTTGTCCTCTATGAGATAAAGGTAGAATAGATAGTTGCATGGCTAAGTAGGTGATGGAATGAAAAATTTAGGCTCAAAAGTAGGCACTAGAGATGAATCGGCATGCCACAGTCAAGGCAGCCACCCTGCTCCAGCAAGGCCCTTCCTGACAAAAACCAAAAATGCATCCAGGACATTGAATGCACTGAATGGGTCACTTCATTGGGAGAAAGTGCCAAGCTTCCCTTAGGCCTTTATATATTGTAATCTCGTATATCATTTCTAGAGAGATCTTCCCCTTACCAGAAGCAAAACTCTACCGAAATTGAAAGGCATTACTGAGACTTTGAGCTCAAATTGTAATTCATATTATTTTATGTAAATGAGAAAACAAGTTACTTACAGACTTTGTGTTGTTATAGCTTGTGTTATCTTAGGAGATTATTCATATGTCTATTTCCTAACATCTTTCTTGTCCATTCGATTTAATAAGCAAAATTAGTGGAGGTGATTAAGAAGGTGTCCTGAAGGTCAACTGTGGGATGACGTTGTGCCCCCCATAAGTACCTTTAGTGTGTCTACATTTTCCCTTCTTATGTAAAGAGCCTTGAGATGCTATGGTGCCCCTATTGTTCTTCATTTTTCTCTCTCAGGTTGTTGGTCACTCAGCACCCCCTTACTAGTTACTAGCTACCTGAAAGATTCCTTCTGCCTGGTAAAGAACACTTATGAAAGAAGAAAAGTGCTTTCTTTCATTGCACCAAAATTTCTACTATTTAGGAAGGAATCTGGCTTTTGGCTGAAAGTTGCTTCTGAAAGAAGAGAAGTACCTTCCCCATCACCCAGGATTTCTTCCTCATTTATTGGCATCATCTCTAAAAAAAGAGAGATGGATGGTTTATCCTACCCCTATGTCTTACTTTCTACTTATATATATAGTATATAACCTCTACATATTTAATAGGGAACCTCCCCTTGATGAGAGGAGAGATTTGTCTTTGGTTGATGTAGTAAAGCTGCACACTTAGCTGACCAATCTTCTTATTGTGGTTGATCAGACCTATTTTTTTGATCAGTACGTTGATTGAAAAAATATTCACCCAACAATTTTTTGGCAACTCTGCTGGGGAAGGACAAGCAATTCAAAGCCTCAAGCTTTAAACTGAAGTGTGACCAGTCCTTTTCCATTTTTGATTCAAAATATAATAACCCCACGCTATACCAAAAGCTAGAGAGCTCATGGTGTTGTTGATCCTATCTTTGAGTTGGCACAACAAAGAGATTTCGACTTGCTTTCTCCCCAATCTCAAGTTTGATGATCTAGGAGTGTCCCTCCTACCTATACCAGGACACCAACACAAGGTAGAGCTACTTTTCCTATAGTTAGTAGAACTTTGCCTATCCAAATTCTACTTAGATTTATTATCCCTACTTTTAACAATCCTATCATGGCAGCTCGAGGCCCCTAGGGTAACTCTTTTAGCCTACTTAATCTAACCCCACCCCTGCATGAACTTCCACAAAGCTTGAGAAAGAATTTCCCCAAATTCTTTCAGGATGGAAATTTCCATCTTGATGAACATGTTGTTGCCTTTAGCATAACCTATGGCGTGATAGGCATAGAATTTGAAGACATGGCAGTTAGGCTTTTCATGGAAGCACTGCAAGGTGTTGTTGTAGATTGGGTTTACCACTTACAAGCCCAATCAATAATTGATTAGGACATAGTTAAAGCTAGATTCGAGGCTAGATTTAAGCCTATAGAGGATGCACACACCTTGTTGGCCCAGCTCATGCAAATGAAGAAGGAGCCCCATGAGCCTATGAGGGATTTCATAGCAAAGTTTGATAAGCTAAGGAACTAGATTCTTGCTATTACTCAGCTGATTCTTGAAAACCTCAAATGCTTATTCATTAACTCATAACTACCTAAAGTGAGTTTCCTGCTAAGAAGAGCCAATCACATAGATCTCGAAGCTACTCAGGATTTGGCTATCGAAGTTGAAGATGACCTTATCTTAGTAAGAAAGATAAGGAGGGACCCAAATAGAGGTAAATATTCTTCTTCTTCAGAATATTCCCCTTCTACCACCACTGATCCTATGATGCAAAAGCTAGAAAATGAAGTGCTAGCTCTCAGAAGGCAAGTGGCACAAGGAATGTCATCTACTCCTACATATAGAGATATACCCAGGAAGACATTTCAAAATTAGGCATACTAAGGCAATGCTGCTAGGAATTAGGGACAACAAAATCACCTTCCTCCTCCATAGAGGAATCTCACCCTTGAAACACCTTTGACTGACTCAACAGTTGGATATCTTGAAGCTGAATTGGACTTCTCATCCCAGCTTGAGTTAAATCCTAAAGATGACACAAATCTCTTCACTAAGGAAGAAGAAGAATTAGTTGGTGACTCCCATATTGGTTTCTTGAAATATTAGGATGAACCTAGGAGTAAAGGAAATGTGGTTAAAGGAGCATATGCTATATTCATCCAGTCCAAGAATTAGTCAGCTGAACAAGTTGATAAAGAGAAAGCAAAGGATCAACCTCAACTGGCAGTTTCAATTGCTAAGTGGGGATCCACTCTCCCTTTCTAGCCAAAAGGCGTGATGATTGTAAGAAAGGTAAGTACCCTAAATGCCCCTATGCCTTTTACTTCAAACTCGCAGTCCAGTTCTTCCCCCCCTAAAACTCAAAAAGATGAGCTATCATCCTCTGTACCTAGTTCATTTCCAGCATTTGACATAATTGATCATATTAATAAAACCAAGATTCAAATGTCTGAATTTGAATTCGTGCAGTCCCATCCTGAACAATTAGATAAATTGGTTTAGTGTGTCAAAAACTAGAACATCCCTATTGAGTGAGAAGTTCCCAAAGTGATTCATGATCCCCCCAAAGATGCATCCACTGGGAACAATCTTTTCATTTCCCCTCCTACCACTCCTAGTAGGACTGAGCCTTTTTATGTCTCATTACTAATAAATGGAAGGCAGCTAAATAATTACATTATTGACTCTAGAGCTTCAGACAATGTCATGCCTACTAAAGTAGCCAAATCCCTTGATCTCACATTGACAAAGATGTTTGGTAGGTGCTTTTCCATGGAGAACAAACAAGTGCCACTGCTGGGGCAAATAAAAGATGCCCAGTTTGCCTTCACTACCTTTCCAAACAAAAGGATCAATATGACTGTCTTGGTAGCAGATGTCCCAGCATCATATGGTATCCTTCTTGGGCATAATTTTTGTAGGGATGTTGGTGGTGAATTGAGCATGGATTTATCAAAGGAAAGGATTCTAGTCAAAGGTGTCATGAAGAGGTTGCTTCTTGAAAAGGAAGCAGAATACGTAGTTACCCAGACCTCAGCACCTGAAGCTCAAATCTTGTTCGAGTCTTCAATCCTAGGTAATTAATTTTTATCCATAGATGAAGTTCATGAGGCATCTAATGAACCTCCTATAGGTGGCAACTTGAAAATGCAGTCAGGTGGAATAGCAGAAGAATTGGCTGAGCCCAACGCAATTGTGGAAGAATCCCCTCCTCAGAATAAAAAAGAACCTCAAGGAAAATTAGTATCAAATGAGGTATGGATTCTTAAATTTGATGGTAGTTGATCCTCCACCAGTTCAGGAGCTAGGGTTGTGTTAATATCTCCTCAAAGAGATATTTTTCCTTCATCTTATAAGTTACAAATCAGCAACACCAATAACACAGTCGAGTATGAATCTCTGTTGTTGGGATTAAAAGCTACTAGGGACAAAGGCATTAAGCTCCTTCATGTTAAAGGAGATCCTGAACTAGTGGTTTGTTAGGTGAGAAACTTGTATCAAACCAAGAATGGAAGATTGCACCACTACCATAATCTAGTCTAAGATTAACTCAAAAACTTTGATGTTTTCAACATCTCTGCAGTTCCTAGAGAATTCAATGGTTGGGCTGATGCACTAGCTATTTCAGCCACCCTCTTGATCCCCCACCTAGAATTCAAAGGAGATAGGTACACTATTGAGTTGGTCTTTAGACCAAGCATGCCTAATAATGCCATTCATAGGTAGGTATTTGATAATGACAATCAAATCATTACCTTCCTAGAGTAAAAGGACAGCTTCAAATGGCTGCATTTCGAAGGCAATGAACCTCAAGAGCCTGAATCAACTCCTGAATTGATTTCAAGCATAGGTGAGGAGTTCTTGCAACTAAAAGGGAATAAAATTCCCAAAGGCCTTGTTTCCCTTGAAAATTTGTTTGACAAGCATGATAGATTCATCAAACAACAGCAAGTGGATTCAAACTCCTCCCAAGAGTTTGATCAAGTAAATCTGGGAACCAAGGAGACCCCAAGATGGTGAACATTAGGAAGTGTTGTACTCCTGAAGAATGTTTCAAATTCACCACTTTGCTTAATGAATACATGGATGTCTTAGCATATTCCTATGATGACTTGAAATCACTCCAGCCTGATGAAATTTGACACAACATTCCTCTCAAGGTTGATTCAACACCCTACAGGTAAAAGTGCCAGCATTATAATCTAAAACTATTAGGTACTATTTTGTCAGAGATTCAAAAAATGCTAAATGCCAGGATAATCTTCCCAATCCATCATTCCACCTAGATTACCAATATAGTGCCTGTAAGGAAGAAGAATGGTGAAATTCACCTTTGTGTGGATTTTAGAAATTTGAATCAGGCATCCTTAAAGGATAATTATCCTTTGCCAATCATGGATCAAGTGTTGTAGACAGTAATAGGCTCAGAGATGTTATCAATGCTAGATAGCTTCTCAAGATATAATCAGGTCAAAGTTGGTGAAGCAGACCAGCATAAGACCACTTTCACCACACCTTGGGGCATGTTTGCACATAAAAGGATACTTTTTGGCTTGATAAGTGCTAGCGCCACCTTCTAAAGAGCAATGGACCTTACCTTTAAGGATTGGATCGGTAAGTTCATCATAGTTTATCTTGATGACTTGATTGTCTTCTCTAAGCATTACCCAGATTATGTGAGCCATTTGCAACAAGTGCTTAAATGTTGCCACCAGAATGACATTTTCTTAAACCCCAAGAAGTCAATTTTTAGAGTAATGTAGGGGAAACTTCTCAGACACGTTGTGTCTAAAGGAGGCATAAAGATTGACTCAGACAAAGTCATGTCTATCTAAGAACTTTCCTTTCCCACAAGTAAGACTATTGTTCCCTCTTTCTTTGGGAAGGTGAATTTCTTATGAAGGTTCATCCCCAAATTTGCCGAGAAGACTTGGCACATTGTAAACATGATGAAGGGAAAGGCCACCTTTAGCTAGAATGAGGAAGGCAAGTTAGCTTTTGAGGATATCAAGACTGCCATTGCCCATGCTCCAATTCTAGCTTGTCTAGACTATAGCAAAGAGTTCACCATTTACAGCTATACTTTAGAACATATGCTCTCAGTAATTCTAGTTTAACAAAATAAAGGTCTGGAATTTCCCATTTCTTTCATGAGCTATCCTCTCAAAGCTCATGAGCTGAAGTACTCAAATATGGATAAGTATGCCTATGTAATGGTGAAGGCCATGAAACATTTTCATTTCTACATCCTCAATTCTCAAGTTATTGCCTTGGTCCCTAACACCATAGTGAAATCTATATTGACTCAGCAGGAGTTTGGGATGAAAATATAAAATTGGGTTGCAAAGATCCAAGAGTTTGATCTGATCATCAAGCTAACAAAGATGGTGTGTGGGAAGGGGCTATGCTAATTGATTTTTGATAACAAGCCAAGAAGAGCAGAGCATGAAGAACCAAAAGTGGATAAGGATGACACACCAAAACTCCTCTTTATCTCCACCACAGATGAGTGGTATTCAGGTATTTCTCATTTCCTTACTTATGGTGAATGTCTTGCTCACCTATCTTATAAAGAAAGGAGAACCATCAAGCTAAAAGTGCTAATTTTGTCCTCTGGGACAACGGCCTTTACAAGAGGCACCTTGATGGAACGTTCCTTCACTATGTGGACAAGGAGCAACAAAGCTAACTTCTAAAGTCCTTCCATAATTTAGCCTATGGAGGACATTTTTCTACCCCGATGACTAACCATAAGATCATGTGAGCTAGGTACTATTGGCCAAATCTCTTTTGAGATGAATACAAGTGGGTCAGGAGATGTGAACTATGCTAGCAGTTTGTCAGAAGGCCCAAGCTAGCTGCCCTACCTCTCAAACCAATGGTCATAGAGGAGCCTTTCCATCAATGGGGAATTGACTTTATTGGTGCTGTGAACCCATCATCAAGTGCTGGACATGATTATGTACTTACGGTAATAGACTACTTCACCAAATGGGTGGAAGTAGTTCCAACCAAACATGCTACTTTAGAAGTGGTATGCAATTTCCTCAAAGAAAACATCATGTCCAGGTTTGGGGTCCCAATCAAAATTATCACTAACAATTCTGCCTACTTCACTTCCCAAGAGATTACTCAATTCTATTTCTACTATAGAATTACACTCTCCCATTCCTCTGATTACTTACCACAAGGGAATGGATAGGCTGAGTCAAGCAATAAAAACCTAGTGACTATCATCAAGAAGCTGGTAGACGACAACCAAAGGACTTGGCATAAGGTCTTGGTTGATACTCTATGGGTAGATATAATTACACTGAAGAGAGAAATTGGTGTCTCCCTTCCAAATTCTTTATGGTGTAAATACTGAGATACCAATCACCTTGGAATTGCCAGCATTAAAATTGGCTAAGGCGATTGAAGATCAAACATATGAGAACTCACTTGAGAAGAGGATCATGTGTCTTTCTAAGCTGAATGAGCAGAGAACTACAGTGGTGGATAAAATTACCATCCATCAAAGTCTGCTGAAGAAGATCTTCAACTAGAAAGCAAAGAATCATGATTTCCAGATTGGAGATCAATTCCTGCTATGGGACAAGAGAAGAGAACCAAAGGGGATGCATGGAAAGTTTGATTCCATGTGGAGCGGCCCTTTTACTATTCATCAACTCAATGGTAAATATAGTTTCTTGTTGAAGTGTCAATATGGCACTCTCTTTTCTCTACCTCACAATGGGTAATATCTAAAGCACTTCAACTCTTGAAGTATCAGATGGGTTCCCCTGTATATATGTATATTTGTATAGTATTTTATTCTATTTTGTTCATTTTTTTCATTTTTTGGAGCCTTTCTTTTTGGGTAGCATGACTCCGTATCCCAATGGCACACTTCAAGGCACTAGGGATTCTAATTTCTACTCCTCTCAGCTATTCTGAGTTGTCATCTGAAGGAAGCTCCCCAATCGGAGCTAGCTATTGTCCTTGAAAAGTGATTCCTCATTTTTTAGACAACATAGGACTATTTCGGTCTTGCATGGCCAAAATTATCCCTCCCCTTTCCAAAAATTTTCTTGAAACATTCAATTTCATCATTTTCTCAAAATTTTTGGTAAAGGGACTAATAGGTTCAACAAGTTTGAAGGCTTTTACAAGTGAGTTCAATTAGAAGGGACTAGTTTCTCGTACTTGGACACTTTCAGGATAGGTTCAACACTTTGGTTCAACTGAAAAAAGGGTCATCGGCAATCTTCTAATCACATGAACCAATGAATCGTTGAACCTTGAACCACTTTGGTTCAAAGTTCAAAAGTTTAAGCAATTCAAAGGTGGCCTCAGTCAAAGAAAGAAGTAGCGAACAGTTAGTTCAAATGATTGGTTCAATCTGTAGGTTCAATCGACATGTTCAAGAAAAAGCCTACAGAAGCCGCCATGTGTTCCATTAAAGTTCTATGGATCATGACAAATGTCAGTGTCTGCATCTTCAACCTTTTCATAAGCTGCAAAGATTCATTTGATAAGTTTCTTAGAGTCTTTTTCAGGGTGACAAGTGGCAACTACTGAAGGCCCCAATGTATTCATCTAAGAGTAGTGGAACGTGCCATGTGTCCCCTCCAAATTTTAGTGAAAGTTGACAAGCGTCATTATCTACATCTTCTTAATTCTACCCTTTATTTTCATTAAAAACCATGGTAGGCCCTGGGTAAGTCATAAAAGTAGTGAAACATGCCACACGTCACCATCTAAGATGGTCTAAATAAATCCTTTTGATCTCTGTAGTCTTGCTAGAACTCAATGGAATCCACCACTTGTTGTCATCTACATGATTTTTAGAATACAATGGAAGCTGCCACATATCCCTAGTGGGTTGAAGTAGAACGTGCCAAGTGTTTGCATTTTTTTGACTAACAAATGTATTCAAACTGTGCCATATGTCCCTTGCATATATCAGTGAAGGCCAACAAGTGTCATCATCTATGAGAGCCTGACTGAGCCCCAAACATTTCTACAATGTCACAAAGGCCCGAGGTGGTGGATGCTACCGAGTGTCAACAATGGAAGATGCCATGTGTCCTCACCTATTCCTATAGAAGATGTCATGAGGCACTTGTTCAAAGAGTGGAAGGCACCATGTGTCGAAGGAAAGGGGCACTTGTAATATAAAGGTACATATAGAGCTAAGGAAAGGTTTCCTTTAGATGAATTGTTTGACGGAATTCCTTCAGACATTTTGTCTAAAGGAAATGAAGGGGATGATAGCCTACCAAAGAATCAAAGATGAAGGCCACTAAGAAGACCCTGAAGGGCAAGTTCCCTTTGGGAAAGGTTTGATCCTTAGAGGGCTGTAGAAGTTTCCAAGTGTCACGAGCTGAGACACAGTTTTGAATAAAGCTTCATAGAGCAGAACCCACCATGTGTCCTAACCCAACATAGTAGAAGCTACCACATGTCTACATCCATGCCCCCCCTTAGCTGCTAATCAATTTCAAAGCTTATTTTGATAAGCCTATCTTAAAGCTACAGATCCTGCCACATGTCCTCACTTGCATCATAGTAGAACGCGACCATGGCAAGTGAGAAAGACGTAGAGTTGCTAGGAAGCATGATAGGCCTATAAACATCAAAATTGTCACAATGAAGTGTATGTTGATTCTAGAAAACTCAAGGTGTAGACCTGAATGTATTCAAAAAGCATAAGGCTAGACTAAGAGAAGGAAGAGACAAAGAGGGAAACTCGGTGGGAGTTATTTTCAATAGGTGGAGTAGTTCACCAGGTAGATATTTAGGGCCTACAAACATTGAAAGTGTCATTTGTTTGTCCCCTATGAGATAAAGGTAGAATAGATAGTTGCGAGGCTAAGTAGGTGATGGAATGAGAAATTCAAGCTCGAAAGGAGGCAATAGAGATGAATCGGCATGCCACAATCAAGGCAGCCACCCTGCTCCAGCATGGCCCTTCTTGATAAAAACCAAGAATGCATCCAAGACATTGAATGCGCCAAATGGGTCACTTCATTTGGAGAAAGTACCAAGCTTCCATCAAGCCTCTATATATTGTAATCTCTTATATCATTTCTAGAGAGATCTTCCCCTTACCAAAAGTAAAGCTCTGCCCAAATTGAAAGGCATTACTAAGACTTTGAGCTTAGATTGTAATTCATATTATTTTATCTAAATGAGAAAACAAGTTACCTATAGACTTTGTGCTATTATAGCTTGTGTTATCCTAGGAGATTGTTCATATGTTTATTTCCTAAGAGCTTTCTTGTCCATTTGATTTAACAAACAGAACTAGTGGAGGTGATCAAGAAGGTGTCCTGAAGGCCAACTGTGGGATGATGTTGTGCCCCCCATAAGTACCTTTAGTGTTTCTACATTTTCCCTTCCTATGTAAAGAGCCTTGGGATGACGTGGTGCCCCCATTGTTCTTCATTTTTCTCTCTCAGGTTGCTAGTCACTTAGCACCCCCATTACCAGTTACCAACTACTTGAAAGATTCTTGCTACCTATTGAAGAACACTTCTAAAAGAAGAGAAGTGCCTTTTATCATTGCACCAAGATTTCTACTATTTAGGAAGGAATCTAACTCTTGGCTGAAAGTTGCTTCTGAAAGAAGAGAAGTACCTTCTCCATCACCTAGGATTTCTTCCTCATTTATCAGCATCATCTCTGAAAAAAGAGAGATGGATGGTTTATCATATCCCTGTGTCTTACTTTCTTCTTAGTATATAACCTCTGCATATTTAATAGGGAACCTCTGCTTGATGAGAGAAGAGATTTGTCTCTGGTTGATGTAGTAAAGTTACACACCTAGCTGACTAATCTTCCTATTGTGGTTGATCAGACTTATTTTGTCGATTAGTATGCTGATTGACAAAATATTCACCCAACAATTAGCATCATAACAACCTCCATAAATAAACAAACTATCACCATCACAAAGTTAGACTCATCCATTACCATATCCACCACATGTCTAAATCTAAATGAGGAAGCATATACTAATTAAAATTACACATGAACATAATCATCACTATCATCCTAATCATCCATAAACCATAACAATAATCATATCATAACATTGTCCACCTAAGCATAACCAATAACCATAACCATGATCATATCAATATCACAAATATAATCATCTCAAGACATGAAATTAAGTGATCACATCCATAACACAAAATACCATAATCATGACATCATAAATATCATATTAATCATCCACAAACATCACATTCGCATCACATAATCATATTAGGATCATCATAGTTATCCATATCCATCACATCATCAAGACATCAATAACATTAATCCATCATAAACATCCTCATGAACATAAATTAAAAAGACATATCATCACATGCTTAGCTAGGTTAGTCCATATCAACATCATAATGAGCATAACCATAATCAACATAACATCACAAATAATCAACATGTACATCATACAAATAAACCACAACCTATATGTAAAAGATCATATCCATAAATCATGAATCTATAATCACATAACCATCATCATAGTATACATTAATACACACAACTCTCAAAATATAAATCTCATTACATCATCTCATAGGTCAGTATCAAAGATCATATAACACATTAAAATATAATGTCTCATCACAAGTATAATATCTTGGGGCATCACTACCTCTTAGAGCCTATCTTCTTATACCTTCCTTCCCACTCATAAATGTAGCCCACTGACCTAGTATCACCATGATATCACCACCTGCAATCCCAAACCTATACTCACCCCATCAAGGTTCATCTAAAAGATGCCTAAATAATAAGGCCTCATAATATCATAGCTCCTCTATAGTTTCTAAGTATGTCTACATTGAGATAGTCCCTACTAGCCTTGTCATTTTTGGTACTCCACCTCTTTCCTATTAGATAAAATCTCTCTCCTACATCACCAAGGATATTTGGGACCTATCCTGTGCCCTCTCCTGTGTAGCATTGACCAACTGAGCCTACACTTATACTAGTGATGCATGTGCCACCACCAAGGATGAATGTGTTGTGGCTAAATTTTCTCATGATTAGTCCCTCTCAACCATCACTACCTATATATCTGGGCCACCAACACCTTGTACCTAAGCCCACTCACCACCTCTACTAACTAGGTTAACATCGATAGCCTGTTGACCACCATCATCTCCCCCAAAATCTATAGTAGCATATAGTACTTGGTACCACATAGGATACCCATATATAACACTTACATCATTTATATTTATCCTCACCAGTAGCTCCTCATGATGAAAGATCATATGAATTGGTTATAGGGTGGGTAATAGGAAATATACATACTCCCTCTTGTACCTTGGGAACACCTCAAGTATATCCTACATGAGGTTGAACTATATTTTTACCCTATCAAATGGTATGATCTCTATCTCACTCTCTCTTATGTCATATATCTATCTATATCTCTATAGGGATAGAGTATGTCTCCTATAATGAGCCCATCCTAAAAACCTAATATATGGTCTCCAAATCACATCTCTAACAACCAAGGCATCCAATAAGCCTCTAAACTATTATATGTCATGTAAACCTCCTCCTACTCTATAGAGGGTATAATCATCTCTCCACCTCATGAATCCTACTCTGAAGTCCATCTATACATAACCCTCCCACATATATCCCCATAGTTCTCAGCACCTAAATGTGCTCATAGGCCCAACAATACAGGATGAAGTTGACACTAATCCCATATCTCTTATGGGAATGAAATCCCCAAATCTCTTAGTAAATCTAAACTAACATCATAGGTTCCCATGTGAACACTATGTGACTAAAAAGCATCTCCACAAGCACCCTATAAATAAGAGAATCTCCCACTGTTAGAAGAAGGCAACATGTATCATGTCACTGCTATCATCATCATCGTAAAAAGTTTCCTTGTGTCCTTATCCCTATGATAGAGTGGTGTGTAATGGAAACCTATAGAGTACCACCTCAAAAAATCCATATCATCTATATACAATAGCTTTATAAACTCATCCCACTTATCCCTCTTAATATGGTAGATTGTATCCCCTTTATGGGTAGCCACATGATCCTATGGATGTCCTCAGGTAAGATGGTCATCTCCCTTGTAAGTAGTAAGAAGGTATTAGTGGTAGGATCCCATCTCTTGATGAGTGCCACTAACATTGTATTATCCCATGGTACATGCTGGTAATACATCATACCACTAAGCCCATGTCCTTCATGTGTACCCAATCATTAGTAGTCATACCTAGATTAATCTTGTTGAAAATCTAAGGCACTCTATCCCTCATTTGAATCCTCTCAAATGCCTACAAGGTTTGATAGAAAACAAACTTAGTTTTCTATTCTATTTTTTCCTATGAATTCAACCTCTTACACCTACCTCATATTTTAATCTCTTCAACTCATAACATTTGCCTATTATTACCTATATCTATAGCTTATCTATAAATTAAAACCCTTAACCTATCTTATCTACACCCTAAGCAATCAACCTTCAACCTAAAACATCCAAATTACCTACCAAACATTGACCTTAAATATTTCTAACCATTACCTATGGACCCTAAATCATTATGACTTTAATATTAACCTTCATCTACTTACATTATCTTTAACTATCAATACATATAAAATTTTCATGGTAACTATTAATTGAACATTAAACACATTACCCCTCAAACATTAGCCTCATCAACTAAACCTTAACATTCAACTATCAACCTTAACCTTGTACTACTACCTATCAAACCTAAACATTCAAATATTACATTACTTAAACCTTAACTCCTTCAACTTGTAACATTCAATAATATTTTAACAACTTCTCCAACTCTTGTTGATCATCAACAGTTAGGGTGACTACCAATGGTTAGGTAATCAACTATCAATAGTTATTGTATAGTGACCTACAATGGTCATTTATCAACCACTGGTGGTTGGTAGTGATCAATGATGATCGAATATGACTACTAATAGTCACTATAAAATGACTGTCAATGATCCAACCTAACCCTACCCCTCCATAACTACCAAAAAACAAATATAAATTTGTACTCTACTCTACCCTTGTTATTATGATATATAAACTACCGATTTAAATTTAAATTGAAACCCAAACCCTAAACCCTAGGTTATAACATACCCAACCCACCCATAACCAAACACATCAAATAAATTCAATTAACCAAATTAATTCTAGTCTACCAATTCAAATCATTACCTACCTCATTACTCAAACACCATCTAGGAGGAACCCTAGGGACCATATCCACCTAGCCTCACACTCTCTTGCATCCTCAATAGGTCAATATTTGGTTAAGTTCAACAATCAACCTAACTCAACTAATCACACTCAACAAACTATAACCATTTTCTCATAAAATCCAAGGAGCTCTTCATCACATGTCAATATTCACAATGATAGAAAAGGACCCACAACAACACTTTTATCTTAGCCCTTTTAGGGTTGACATGTGACCATCTATGGTCAAGGTGACCATTGACAGTCAACCCCAATGGTGAAACTTGATCATCAATGGTCAGTTATTTTTAGGTTTTCTCTTCGAAAAACTATCCCTTTAAAAAACCTTTTTATAATACCCAATCCACTACCAACCAATAGAGATTATCTTCTCCAATAAACACAACTATACAATTTCAACCTCATCACTAGAATTTTTTCCCCAACTTATGTACTTTTTGTGATGACTTTGCATTGGTCCATTTTATTGTACCAACTATATTTACTAATTTGGACATTTTTGAACTTATGCTACCTTATGCACACCTGACAAACTTATGTCTTGAGGGGAGCATTTTTTTACCTTGGATACCAATGAAAATACTAACCTTGTCTAGGATATTTATGTTTAAAAGTGTATCCCAACCATCACCTACAATCATGTGGTCAACTTGTCACTTTTCTTTCTAGTATTGACCTTAGTTTTACCAACCATGACAACATAGTCATTGCACGATCTTGGTTATTGCACTTAGTTGCACTTTTGTGCATATTCATGCTTTGGTGCCCAACCTTACACCCACTTTATTACCAACTTAACCACTTATAAAACCCACATTTAATTCTATTTCACCTCATCAATTCTTAGTTTGAGGGGGAATATCTCCTTCCAGGCTCAAGACAACCAAACCTTTGACCCACAATCGATATTTGTTTTACCACTTTTTGATATAAACTACATAATAAAAAGGGGGAAAATGTGGACACTATAAAGCTACACATAATATTTATAGATGTCAAACTAACCCCTAAACCACCTTGGGACCCCCTAGGGACCATCCTCCAACCCTTAGACCACAAACATGAGTCTAGTTAGTTGACTAGCTAAACTAGCTCATTAACCCATCTTGACCAATCTTAGCCTTTGACCCTCAAATATCGATGGTCACCCTAACCATTGATGGTTGTGCCTAACTATCGATCCTCAGGTTTCCACCACCTAAACATTTAACACCCACTTCAACTACAACTTGCTTTTCTATAATTAGCCTGCCTAATCCACTTAAGAATCAATACATGTCGATGTTAAAATTAGATATCAAGTTAAACCTCTTCATAAACTTACACTTACACCTCCCCCCTCATATTATAAAAACATAGGAGTAGGAGGTGAAAAAGGATCCACAAATACCAAGATATTCTTTTATCAAAATTTCTTTGGCATGTCATTCTCCCAGTGAACTAGTAGACTAGTAAGTGTGACAAAGATATAAAGTGATACCACTCATTGATCAATATCCACATACCATTACTCTACCAAAATTTCTCTAGACCCCATCAACTAGTTCATTAGCTAATTACCTCAACCATTCTTCATATCAATGAATAAGAAATCTAAGTATCTATTTTCAGTAATTAGTTACTTTTTTTCTATTTTGTAACTAACCTATGCAAAACCCACCTTCTAAAATATCATTTTTTAACCTCACCAATAATTTTTTATTAACTAGACCAAAACCCATAGTAACCATCGATAGTCACCTTCAATACTGATGGTCTATCCCAACTACCAACAGTCACCCATTCGCTAATGGTCACCCTAATTATCGATAGTCACTCTAACCACTAATAATCATTATTAGACAAATATACAACAAGTTGTTTTCATGCACTAGACCTCAACCAAATCCAAATTTTTTACATCTCACCTAATCATATAACCTTTTCCTATTATTTGAACCATACCTAACTCATTTGGCATTAATATCAATATGTTTATTTTCATAATCAACCAAATTCACCTATTCATTTACCAATCACTTATTGTATTTGATTTAAGTATGTTCTTTGTTTATGTAAGTACTTTATACTTCAAAACTTTATGGTTTAAGAGTTTTTAATGATAGACTCCAAAGAAGCTCATTCCTCTTAGATCTAGTTTTCTAAGCAATCCACCCTACTATCTAACTAATCAAACCATTTCTTTGAGTGCTTTCTTATATGCAGGTCATTCCTCCATAGCCAAAGAGGAGTATCTATAACTGTCGACATCAAATATATAGACATCGTATCAATTTATAATAACTAGACCATTCTTAAGTTTATTTTCACCTTCTTCTAAAGGATATAAGTGAAATTTCTTTGAAACACAAACACATAGACTACTTTCCCTATAAGATGATCATAAATATGAGACCTTTTTGTGAAGCACCCACTTCACAAGGATCACTAACCCCTAAGTATGAATAAGCACCTAGTTTTTTTAGATGTTGAGCACTCATACAACACTTTATGAAATAAACAACACCAAAATTCTAATTGCATTTCAATTTGACTGGAAAAATAATGTATAACACCTCTCTTTCAACTCATTAGATACACTCAAACTTGCTCATATAAGCAATTAATACAAACACTCCTTTTGGATAACTCTATAATTCTTCACTCATCCTTAATCTTCTCAATACTATATTCCATTCACTGATCACACTATATATGAACTCTTTCCTTCGTCTCTATCTTTTACTCTCTCAATACTTCCATATTTAAGTCTAGAAACCATTGCCTTGGTCTCCACTCTTTACAATGTCTTCATGAAAATATCAACTTCTAGGTCAGCCATAATACTTGAATTAACCCTTAATAATTATAAAATACTAATGCATAGCTCAATACCATCCTTATAGGCTGGCCATAGCCTCCATGGGTCACACTTAAGTAGTTACACATTTCAATTAGGCCTTAGTATCCCTTATAGGTCCCAAAGAGACCTATTACCATTTTAGCACTTTATCGAGCAAAATAAGAACACAATATCACTTTCAAATACAAGGTTACACTCTATATGACATCTAAGTCATCTTAAAATGAATAATCATGCCAAAACACTCTTATGCTAAACCACAAATTGAGTAAACAAAATCTTGTACATAGTAACACCATGAACAAATAAATATTCAACTTTGAAGATCAATATATGCAATTGTACAAACATAAAAAAATTCTAATAAATTTTTTTATATGTTATGTTAATCCCTTTACAACTTTACCTTTTATACTATTATCAAATTCATCTTGGATCGAAAGATATATCTCAAAAACTATAGACTAGTTTTCCTTCATTAATTCTAAAATTCAAATTCCAATGGTCACTATAAAAATGCTAAACATCAGACACTTTGACCTCATATCATGATCCTTGGAAAATTTGAACAAATACACACCATATATCTCCTTAGGATTATCCTAGTCTTTACCTTGCAATGCTCACCATTGATCTTTGATCAGAGCTTCCATGATTATGCCACTTGGTAGCTATGTACACCCTGTAGTCATTCTTCCAATTAACTTCTACCACTTGGTATCCCCACGTGACTTCTGAGAACATTGAATATTTGAATCTAATGAAATTATACCAATTTATATCCTTACATGAAATATTGATTATTTGACTCAATATGCTCTATTGGATCATAATCTGCATGATCATGTGCTCATCATTAATCTCTATCTGAAAGGTTTCATACTCATCATTAGATCTGCTACTCAAAATTTGTGATTGTGACACATGTCACTAGCCCATGTAATATTGACTATTTAACTTTGAACCATGTCATTAGATCCTTATCTGATGAGTTTGAATTCTCATCATTATATTTATGTTCTAATTAAACACTCGCCATAGATCTTTTATAACACAAATTTGGCTCAGTATGGGAACTTGGTAAACTCTATCTAAGAAGGCAACTTTATACCTTAATAACTTTTGATACTCTCCATGTTCATACCTAAAAAAATAACCATATCAACTCCTCACATAGGTGAATATATCCATGTACCAAAATACTTATAAAACCTTCACACATGTGAAATATGGCATCATCAAACTATTGATTACTTGAACCTAGACATTTAAATGATTGTTTCTTGATGAATTCCATTCACTTCCATAAGCACTCATAATACCACATAGGGTCTCTTCAACATCTAAATATGATCAATATCATCCATTAATTTCCTCACTAAGTCAAACACTCTCCAATCCATCAATTTTATCACTTTCTCACTAATGTACTAGTACCACATGATGTACTTGACATCAATGACAACCAAAAATCAATGACCATGCTCAACAATTTTCCCCTTTGTCAATGTTGTAAAACCACCCTTAGAATGAATTCTTACTCATTTGAAATATTTCATTCTGATCTTTCTCCTCCTTTGACATTAATTACAAAGGGTCTCTTCCTCAACATGCCAACAAACATTCCTAAACATTTTGTATGTATTCAAATACTATTTAAAATGCTAAAGATACATACTTTCAATTATATGAATCATTTTCTCTCCCTTTGACATACACCAATCTGAACTTGGACTTCTCTGATCCTTGGACCTAACAAATTGATCATAGAGCTTAGAAATCTCCCCCTCACATCACTCTCCATATTATGTCATTTTTTCTTTGACATACACCAATCTGAACTTGGGATTTTCTAATCCTTGGACTTGTATACCTATAGACCTCACAATATTTAATTGATCATGTATGAATACTCAATACCTTGTCAAAATACATGACTTGGTTTGATCAATTCATCATGTCAATCTTCTTCAATTCACAACTATAATAGAAATCTTCACACTTCTATCATGACTGAAGCATCTTCACATATGATCCCCCTTCACATCATGCCCATCTTTTTTAAGACATTCAAGTTAACTAAGGTATCTCCCCTTTAGTAAATGTATACCTTTCATATAATCAAATTAAAGAGAACATACCTTTGTACTGATTGGCATTTTGATTATTACCTAGAGCACATAAACTTGGTTCCACACATGGAATATGTCTCCTAAGAAGCATAGGTAGAGACACCCACTTGTCATAGAGGATTAAAGATCCCAAAACATAAGAGACTCCCATATATCCATGATTTTACTTGACTTTTAGTCCTTCCTCATCTTTATATTGATTTTGAATGAGTTCTCAACCTTATTCTTTTATTTTATTGTAGAATCCTACTTGACTTCCTTGTCCATTTGGGAAGATAAGGATTGTTCCTTGATAATTGAACTTGTTCCATATTTAGTCATGGAAAATAATCCATTTTGAACCTATCTTTCATTTACATACTTAGGTATCCATTCACTATGACTCCTTCTCTTCATGATAGGATTGATAATTTTTGAAGTAGAATACTAATCATTCTTGTAGAACCTTGCTATGTGACCTCTCTCATGACATTTGAAACAAATGAGGTTTCTTAAATTTTACATACCTTTTGATTCAAATATATGATGATTCCTTAGAGTTTCATGAGTTCATTCATGTACCTAATCATTTGGTCTCCTAATGAAGATATTACAAAACTTTGTAATATGACCAAATCCTTAACACTTATAGTAAAATATGTCATTCTTTCCTTGTGAAATTGTTGACTATCTTGAGTGATTATATTCTTCATTCTTGCCATTTATTTTCTCATAATTCCATGAAAAATCATTCCTTGAGGATCTTTTACAATCTTTTGACCTTTGACCAAACTGATTACAAGAGTAACAATCACCATTAAAATTTACATACCTAATAGCATTTGGTTGTTTGATTTGATTTATCCTCATTCTACCAATACATTCATTCATTAACTGATGACTAATCTTCAAATTCTAATTATCCTTATTCACATGAGCCTTTATGTTGTCTTGAGTTATATGCTTTTGTTATTCTTTATATCCATGACCAGATTTATCACTAGCATGATTTTGACTACTTAGAATATTGTCAAGATCATTTGATCTCATTTCATACTTCACAAATGACTTCACTTTAAAATATGTCTTGTCTAACTTAGATTTTAATGACTCAATTTCATTCACATGACTTAAACACTCATTTTATTTGTCTTTATTTTTGTATAAATAGTTTTTAATTGACTATTGAGATGCTTGACAATATCTTCATGTTCTCTGGTGTCATCATTAATTCTTGCTTCAAACACAATGAATTACTTTTCATTCCTTGATTTGTGATATTATCTTCTTGTTCTTTTCCTTCTCAATATTCAAATATTTAAGAGCATTCATAAATTCATCCTTATTATCTAAATAATTATTTGTATCTTTGCTCATATCATGATTTAGTTTCATCTACAAGGAATCTATTTTTTTATTGATATATGATACACTCTTCATCTGTACTCTTTACTTCTTCATTAAGAGTACAAACCTAAGTTTTAAGATATTGTGTGATCTGATCATGATCCTTGACTTCATTACTAAACCTTCCTTCAAAAATTCTAATTTTTGCCTCATAGGATTTAATCAAGGAATCTTGTTTTCTATTCTTTCTTTGTTTTATATTCATTTCTTCCACATTATCTAGATATTTATATTCAAGAGTGACTTTCTCATCTTCTTCCTCTGGGATATATTTACCAAATAAATATCTACTCAAATAATATTCACTTTAATCATCATTAAAATCCATGAATAATGTCTCCATGTCATTATTATGAAAATAATCATCACTTTTAGATGTGTTTACTTCTTCTTCTATAGATGAGTTACTATATTCTTCATGGTAAAGTTTATTACTTCCTTTATATGATTCATTATTTCCATTTTTTTTATTGAAGAATTTTTTCTACTTTATATAACCCTTAGATTTCTTGTGTTCATCCTCATGAGATTATTTATAAGCTTATTTGTGTTCAAACTTGTCTCTATTTAGACATCTAGATATAAAATGACCAACTTTACCACATGAAAAATATTTGAAAGGAAGTTTTCCTTCATACTTACTTGATCATACATTTAATTTTCTTGAAATCATGGCTTCAAGTTGATCTTTATTAAGATCAAAATATTTAAGACTTAAGATATTCTTCTTGGATTTTGTCTCCTTGATCACCTTGAATGTTGGTTCTTTCTTAGGAGGTATGTCCTCATCAACTCTCATCTCATAGGTAGTAAGGATGCCATGTAGTTTTTTCATATTCATCTAAGTGATATCATAAATTTATTCTAAAGCAGAAAGCTTTAAATCAATCTTGAGTGTAAGATTTCTCAATACCTTCTATACTATAGTATCTAGGTTAATCACCTTTCTAAGATCTCTAATCATGTTCACTACCTCATCAACCCTTAGAAGAAAGGATGCCATAATATCTTCTTCCTTCATTTTGAGACCTTCAAATTGACTTTAGTAGGTTTGTACCTTAGCTAATTTTACCATAGAATATTCTTCATAGATAGTATAAAATTTGACCTAACTTTTCTTGGCAAACTTTTAATGGATCACTTTGGTGAACTCAGCCTTGAATAGACCACAAATGATAGCATTCATAGATTTAGAATTATTCTCACTCAACTTCTTGTTAGTAGTACTAGTTGGAGGTGTAATTGGTGTAGTGTAACCATCCATGATATATTTGCAAATATCAAACCCTAGAGACATGGTGTATGTCCTCATCCTTGTATGCCAAAAATCATAATTTAACCCATTGAATAATGGTGTTTTCTTTTCTAGAGAAACCTTACATCTATTGACTTTCCATATTTTACCTTGGATCATCTTCAAGTGGTTAAACCTGTAATGAAGGTCCTAATTTGAAAAAAACTATTGGAAATACAATCACTAAGAGGGAGGGGTGAATAAGTGATGCAATATATTTCAAACTTCAAATGTAATCCATTCAAACTCTTAAATAATGATGATATGCATTTATAAATCATACAAGATGTTCATAACAATGAATAAGAAATATGATGGATGATCACACACATAACAAAAGATCTACTTAGAAACCCTCTTAGGGAATAAAACCCACTCTCAATCTTATAAACACAAGGACTAATTGTCCTATAAGATGATCACAAACATGAGACCTTCTAGTGAATCACCCAGTTCACAAGGAGCACCCACCCCTATGTATGAATAAGCACCCACTTATTTTAGATTTTGAGCACCCACACAAAAAGTTATGAAATAAATAACTCCAAAATTATAATAACATTTTAATCTTATTGGAGAAACAATGTATAACACCTCTCTTTCAGCTCATCACACACACTCAAACTTTATCATAAAAACAATTCATCTAAACACTTATTTTGGATCACTCTAGGCTTATTTATTCATCTTCAATCTACTCTATAATTTAGTCCATCCATTGAGCACACTCTCTCTATTATCTTTCCTTCATATCTTTCTTTTTCTCTCTCAATACTTTCACATTCATGTCTAGAAACCATGTCCTTGGTCTCTACTCTTTATAGAGTCTTCATGAAAATATCAACTTTTAAGTCAACCATAATGCTTGCCTTAACCCTTAAGAAATTTATCATGATAACACATATCTAAATACCATCCTTAAAAGTTGGGCATAACATCCATGGGTCATACTTAAGTAGCTACACCTTTCAATTAGGCCTTAGTATCCCAAAGGGTAATAGGTCTCGTGGAGACCTATTACCCTTTTATCACTTCATTGAGAAAAATAAGAACACGAGATCACTTTAAAATACATGGGTCCACTCCATATTACCTCTAATACATCTTCAAATAAATAATCCCACCAAAACACACTTATGCTAAATAAAAAAAATGTTTAAACAAAAATTTTTACATAATAACACCATGAATGAACAAATAGTCAAATTTAAAGCTCAATATATGCAATTGTATAAACATCCAAATCTTATAATCAATTTGTATAGATGTGACTTAAATCCCTTTATAAATTTTCCTTTTAAACCATTATCAAATTCATCCTGGATGAAAAGATATAGATCAAAAACTATAGACTAGTTTTCCTTTGTTAATTTGTAAACTCAAATTCCAATGGTCACTATGAAAATGCTAAACATAAAACACTTTGACCTCATCTCATTCTCCCCAAAAACTTTAAACAAATATGAAATGTAGATAAAATCAATTGCATATTGATATTTACCTTGTAACACTCACCATTATCTTAGATATGAGATTTCGTGATTGTGCCACTTGGCAGCTTTACATGCCTTCTACACACCCTGCAATCAATCTTCTAATAATTTTTCACTACTTGGCAGCCCCACATGCCTGCTAAGCACATTAAATATTTTACTTCAATTAACTTGTACCACTTGTCATTTCCATGTGTAATCTTTACTATTTGACTCAATACACTCCATTAGATCATAATTTGTATGATCACGCACTCACCATTGATCTTTATCTGATAGGTTTCATGCTCATCATTAGATCTAATGCTCAAACTCTATGATTGTGATACATGTCATTAGAACATGAAATGTTGAAAATTTAAATTTGAACCATGTCATTGGATCATTATCTAGTTATATTAAGTGCTCATCATTAGATGTGTGATTAGATTAAATGCTGGCCATAGATCTTCAATATCACAAATTTGGCATATTATGGAAAATTGGTACACTCTATTTGAGAAACTAACTTTGTACCTTAATAACTTTTACTACACTCCATATATATACCTTACAAATGAACCATATTATCTCCTCACATATTTGAATCTATCCATGTACCAAACTACTTTAGAAACCTTCACACATGTGAAATATGACATCATCAAATGACTTACTCAGTTTTATCTGTCAATATGACTAATTGAACCCAGACACTCAAATGACTATTTTGATAAATTTCATTCACATTCATAAGATCTCTAAGAACTCATAACACCCAATAGGGTCCTTACAACATGTCCATATGATTAATATCATCTATCAATTACATCACTAAGTCAAACACTCTCCAAACCATCAATCATATCACTTTGTCCGTAATGCACTAGTACCACATGCTCTCTTTGACATCAATGATAACCAAACATCAATGACCATGATCAAAATGCCTATGTTTTCATTATATCTTGTATAGTAGGAAATATTATCATGGCTCTCATAAAGAGTAGAGGAGAGATTGATTAGAACTATATCAATTGTAATTGGAATTATCAAATGTTATAGATGATGTATGTTAATATATTGTATGACATTCATGACAAAATAATTAGGTTATATTATTATGTACCTATGGATATGATATATTAATGTATATGGGTTTATGGATATGCTGACATGTGGTGTACATCCCCCTTAGTTAGTTATATGGGTCCAATATATTAGGATAAATGAATAACTTATGAAATTAGTGCATTGGGTAATGGTTGACCTACATTGGGAATAGGAGGTTACCCATCTATTTTTAGTTATATAAAGGAGGTGAATATCATTGTAAATCAATCAAGTAAGCATTATTTCTTATATTGTAATATGATATTGGAGGTTGTCCCCTCGAAGAGACATTGTGGAGTTATTCCTTCCTAAAGGAGTATTGTATGGTGTTGCCCTACCTTAAGGATATTATTATATTTATACATATACTAAATATTTTAGAATCTTGGCCCACAAATATATGTTGTGTTATTTTGATCTACAATATATTTTGCATATTTAAAATATTATAAGTTTGTATCATAAAACATGGTATTAGAGCTTCAATTTGGATAATTTGTGGGGCAAAACCCTAGTTTTATGGAATCATTAATATCTTGTAATTAGTTTATTTTATTTGAAAAACTTTTTATTGGAGTTTAGTAATATTTTATGGAAGTCACTGTAGACACCGAAATCGTGTCGACTCCCCTGGTCATTCCTCGTCTTCTTTCTTCTTCGCCTATTGAACCCTTGCCGATCACTTGTTTCACTAACCTTGACCCTGGCAGCATGTAAAGAGGAGCACAGAGCAAAAGGTAGACTCTATCCCCATTATGCATCTGCCGACGTCGGTCTTTACCCGACCGATGTCGCCGACGTCGGTCACCTATCGGCCGACGTCGGCACTCCTGCCGACGTCAGTCACCTTCCCCTTGTCCGTTATCAGTTAGCATTCGGTTTCCCGAAACGGTTGATGAACTGTTTCTGGAACCGTCCCCGTCCCCCGCCTTCATCAACCTCCGCCAGCCATTCGGACGAGAATCCCCGAACGCTGATCAACCGAACGCTGAGCAACCAACCTGCGAATTCCTCCACGAACCTGCGAACTCTGAGCAATCATCGACACTACGACATCAACTAATCTGCACACCATGGCTTTCATCGGGTTTTCTACCAGGTAAGTCTTTATTCTGTTTATTTCATTTTCTTTCTTAGTTATTGTTTATGATCTGTTATCCCTGCCTCTGTCCTCAAACCCCCGAACTCCTCAAACTCTGTCTAAACCTCATCCCTGTCCTTATCAAACCCTGTCTCGACTCTGTCTAAACCTCGTCCCTATCCTTATCAAACCCTACCCTGACCATATCAGACCCTGTCCCGACTGTTCAGACCTATCCCGACTCTGTTCAAACCCCCCAGACTCTGTCTAAACCTCATCCCTGTCCTTATCAAACCCTGTCTCGACTCTGTCTAAACCTCGTCCCTGTCCTTATCAAACCCTACCCTGACCATATCAGACCCTGTCCCGACTGTTCAGACCTATCCCGACTCTGTTCAAACCCCCCGGACTCTCCCTGAACCTGTCCCGACTCTCTCAAAACCTGTCCTGAACCTTTTCCCAGAGCCTGCCCCTACCGACGCCGGTCACTACCCCGACCGACGACGGCACCTTAACCGACGTCGGCACCTTCCCTAACCGACGCCGGCACCACAGAGACCGACGCCGGTGACTGTGCAGAACAGTGCCGCATATCAGGTACGCCTTTTATTTTCTGTCATTTATTTCTGTCATTATCATCTGCTTTCGTCCAATTTTCTACTCTTTTTTATCAGTGGGTTGATATCCTTCTAGGGAGTCTTCGTACTTCCGGGATCGGGCGTTCGCCTGACAGCCCACCATATCTCTTATTAACATTTTTCCGTGTTTAGCCTTTTCTTCGCAGGTGTCATTCCTCCACAGCAAAAGAGGAGAATCTTTCAACGTCTGATTTCGGTGTGCACGACTATATCAGGTACTTCTAGCCTTAACCATCTTTCAGTTTCTTATTTCTTCTTTGAATGTAGAAAGCAATTTTGCATTAGAAACATTCTGGCACGCCCGGTGGGACCCTAGGTCCTCCTTGGGTTCTTTCTTTCTTTCGTTCATTTAGGTGCATTAGGTTTCTTCCTTTTCGCCTCCTTTCGTCTCTTCTTAAACGACATCATAAGCAGAACTAAAACGAACATTTCTTTCTTTCTTTCTTGCATTTCTAGACTAACTCATATTCTTCGACTCTTTCTCCATTCGTCTTCATACGAACAAACATTTTGACTTGGACATTAAAACACTTTGCATTCATTTCTGTTTGCCTGCATCTTTTAGACCACACATAGTAATTAAACCGCATATTGAATTAATCTAGATCACTTGATGTTACACGACCAAACCACCTGCACAAAACAAACATAAAACTTACCTGAGACAAGGCCCGACTGGGATTTCATCCCCCAGCGGATACCTTACCCATCCCGGTGACCCTACTTGGATTTCATCACCAAGGGGGAAGCCCACTCCGTTCTCTGGCGGAGTCTAATCTCTAGGCGAGGTATATCTTGGCTAAGCGAAACCAGCTAACCACTGGAATCGTGAAGTGAGGGGAGCTTGCTCCTTAGCACTAGGCCGCGTACCAGACCCTAACACAGACTTCTTCAGCACCATAACAAAACCTGAAACCATCCATAGACCGCCTTCTCCTAGGACCCTTCTTACAACCAACCTTCCTCCACACATATTCTAAGGCATAAGCCACTATAATCATAATAATTTACTTCTAGGGTTTTAGGATCTGCTTGTGTCTTCATCTTCTTTTTAGTTCTTATCTGCTTGTTTGAGCTTGTGAGGACGTTCTTTCTTGCCTTGAATGGTTCTGACACATAGTCAAACCAAGGCTCTTCTTGACCACGCTAGCCATCAATCGCTTTCGCCTACCCCGCCTACAACCAGCCCTATAATGGAGTTCTATTCAAAGACCGAAAGAATTCCTACTAGACTATCTCTAACCCAGACGCCTATCATCCCAGAAGGGGACCAAGACTTTGCAAGATTCTTAGACCTCAATACCGCAGCCCTCCAAAACTATCTCGCAAGAAAACCAATGCGGGACCTTTCGGATGACGTGGCGATGACATCAACACCGTTCGCCACCCAACCTTTTATGACTCAACCTTTCGCCTCAACCATTAACCCGACCATGGCCTATACGCAAAGTTCGGCCTCCTCGTCTATTTTTAGACCAACCTTCACCGGGGTTTCATTACCCCCTCAACCGCTTGCAATTCAACCAAGTTCTACATCATACCAGAACTTGATTGTCTCGACCCCACACACTCTTGCGCCTATATATGCAGGAGTGCCTACCTCGCCCTTTGTCAATGCTGTCACACAACCTTCTTTGGCAGTATCTAGTCAGCCTATGCCTTCTACCTTCATAACCCAACCACCCTTAGCCTCTACTTCTGCCCCTGCGACTAGTCATCCGTACGTTGTACAACCGACTATGTTGCACGCCTCTTCTAACCTCTTTCAAGCGCCTTACAACCTAGGGGGCGCTTAACCCGCCAATCCATCAACAGATCTTATCAAGATGCTGATGGATAAAATGTCCCGTCTCGAAGCTTCTATCTCTGGTTCAAGCAATACTTTGTCATATGAACAAGTTTGCAGCGAGCCCATCCACCCTTCTGTCCCTATTCGACCATACCCTAACCATTGGGAGCTTCCTAAATTTACTCGCTTTCAGAGTAAGGAAGACCCACAACAACATCTATGGGCATTCAGACATGCCTGTTATCTTATCGCCCACGACGATGCGTTACTTTTACGCACGTTCCCTATGTCGCTTTCTGGCCCTGCCCTTGACTGGTATACTTCTCTTGCCAGACATTCTATCTTTTCATTCATCCAACTCGCCCAACTATTCATTGACCATTTTTCTATCAATATCACTAAACAAATTTCGATCACAGACCTTTACTCCATCAGGCAATTTGACGACGAATCAATAGCTGATTTTGTCGCCCGTTGGAGAGGCCTGATCAATCAGCTCTCCTTCTCCTTGCCTCAACCTGAGCTCATTGAGCTCTTTTCTCAAGCATGTGTCAGTCATATCTCGTCCACCCTGTGGGTTCAAACATTCCACACTTTCGACGAGGCCTTCACCATGGCCCGAAAGCTTGAACTCCGTGCTATTGAAGAAGATAAGGTCAAATTATGTAACACTAACAATGACCATTCTTCTTCCAGACCTTCTTCTGCCCACTCTCAATCCGAGGAGTCGGCAAACACTGTCATCTTTAGACCATCATCTTCAACAATAACCAACCGATCATCATCTTCAACATCAGACTACATCAATAAACATTTTCAACGTCAATCCATACAGCGTCAATTCACTCCAATTAGGGAGTCATATGCCTCTGTCTTGGATAAACTCGACAAGGGGGATCTTATCTTGGATAACCCGAACACACCGTCCAACCAAAACCTTGACATCTTCAAGCAACCTCTTTCTAATCACCCGCCTACTCAAGACAACGTCCAAACCATGACCAATGACCCTCAAGACCATGATATACACACGGTCGACACTATCTTTTCTCTTATCCCTGACCAACCTCTTTCACAGGTGGAAGACCTTTCTTCCCCTATACCTCCTCCATGTGGCGAAGAACTTTCTTCTCCCACTTCTCCTCCAGCGAATTCTCCTATATTAGAAGACGCTTTGACCACATCAACACCAGCTGCCTCGCCTTCATCCTTATTATCATCCATAGACGATCATACCTTTTCGACTCCTCAACCACACACAGAAGCCATGACTACTCCGGTGCTCTTTCCACTTAAAGAGCCCACACCTTTAATCCCTTCTCCATTGAGAGAACAACCGTCCACATCTAAGTCCAAACCCGCGCAGGCGTCCATCATGCCCAAAGAGACTAAACCTCTTGGTGTTCGCCCCACATCTAATCTCGCCTCGCACAAAGGTGGCCCTCAACCCAAACCAAAGAAGGCTACTAAACCACGCCGGAGGATTCCTCCCCCACCTTCGTCATCACCTTCAATCTTGGGCCCACATCCGTCTACTTTACTCGGAGTGCTTCCCACTCCCATACTTCACAGAGGTACGTCACCTCCATTATTCTATCAACCCGTCAGACTTACATCTCATCCAAACCATCGACCAACGCCTCCTTCGCCTCCCAAACCAATGTCACCAACCCTCTCTGCAATAAAACATCCTGATCCGTTAGCAGGTTCTTATGCCTTGCTCTTACGGCAATTGTTGCAGTCCTCTCGTCTCAATCTCCCACCTCTTAGACCATATCACTCTCTCGGACCAAAACCACCATGGTTCGATGACACTCGCATTTGTGCATATCATCGCACGCCTGGGCACGACACGGAGCATTGTCATGCCCTCAAGGTCGTCGTTCACCAATGTTTGGAGAATGACACCTCCCTTCTCAACCACGTTATCAACAAACCTTCAACACCACCCCACTCATCAACTCTCAGATCAAGGCCATCTTGGTTTGACAACTCTAAATTCTGCCACTATCATCACACTCCGGGACATGACACCGAGCGTTGTTGCGCTCTTAAAGCTGTCATTCGTCACCACCGGAAAAAGGATTCCTTTCTTATCAAGGATCCTCTTGACCACCCCTTTGATAAATTATCAACACCAACCCATACCTCTCCAACCTCGTCACCTAAATTGGGATCTCTACGACAGACTAAGGTCCCTTCGCCACCTTTAACCCCTTTATTCAACATCAACGCAGTCCATCTGACCACTAAACCTCAATCGACTAAAACTAATCCGTCAAACATTCTCCCTAGCCGCTGGGGGAATTCAACCTTCATCCAAACTTTGACCAATTTTTCAACACAGTCTCGACCACATATCAATCACTCTTTCAACTTAGCCTCAACCAGACCAGCAACCAAACATTTAACCCGATCTCAACCAAACATTCGACCCAACCTTTTTATCAAAACATTCAACCTTTTTCAATCAATCAACAACCATATCAACCAACTTCACATCCACTCATCAATCAACACCTGACCAATCTAGAAAGAGGCAAATGGGGCAAATTTGCTCCTAATTGACTCGGACCTTATCACGTACAAGCATGGCCCAGGATCTTATTAGATCTTAAACCCCTCTTTTATGCGTTGCATCTGCGACCGTTCTACTGCTAGTCGAGTATTCGTCCACTTGACACCTAACTTGAGCTCGTCCCTTGAGCAATCCCCGTCCTCTTTATCCTACTTCCTTTCAACCCTATTCCTCTTAACAACTCCTATAACCCTTTTATGATGTATGGATACTTTGTCCTACTAAAAGGGAGCCCTTGACCTTCTACAGTCTTGTCCATGACTCACATTTCTATCAAAACAAATCAAGATGTCAAAACATATCCATGGTCACTATATCTATATCAAAATCAAAAGAAAGACTGCTCCCTCGAAGGACAGCTGTACTATCATTGCTGTAATAAATAGACTGCTCCCTCGAAGGACAGCTATTCAAAAGCCTTATTATTAAACAAAAATCTAGACCACTCCCTCGAAGGATGGCTATGACTACTCTAGCAATAAACAGCAACTTATTTTAGAAGCTTCCCGCATTGATCAGCTTCGCAACCTGACCACCAAGCAAATGACATCTCTATGCAGGCTTCCCGCATCGATCAGTCTGCCTCTCAAAAAAAAAAAAAAAAAAAAAAATGAGTCACAGACTTGGCTTGTAGTTGTCTCAGGGTCTCCTATAAAAAGGGGCATAGTTATCTCTGCTCTTAAAACGGGTTACCCTCTTTCCTCCTCCTATTACCTGCTCAAGGGACTTCGAGCTCACTTTAATGTCTAAGTGATTCGATTACCGCTCTAACATAACTATGGTCAACGACGTCACGCATGAATGGGGCTCTTGGTTCTCATAACCCCTATCTATGCTATCTTTTTGGTCCTTGTCAATGAAAGAGCAATTTGCCTTTCATCTTCTTCTGCCCTTTGGTCACATCCACCTTCATCACTTGTCGATCAACTCAACTCAACTCTCTTTTCAGACCATCAACATGACCTTGCCTATTCACCCTAGTTTCTATGGACACCAATCCACATGGAAACTACCGACCCACCACAATTTATGTTAAGCATAAACCAATACTTGCTGAAGCATAAATAGACCTCAATTCATTTTTAGCATACATCCATCACGCAAATGGAATATTGCTAGGGATGAAAAACCCCTCAACCAATGTTGCAGAATACACCATTTGGAAAAGGCTGCAACATCCTTTTTTTCCTTTCCATCCCTTTGACCCTTCCTCCCTTCTAGGGAGAACTACATCGGCCTGAGGCCCTATCACCAGGGCTATGTAGGCAGCACTCAGTTGACATGGGGTCTTCTGGGGTTAGCTTGGCCGCATCCTTTCATCCTTTCGTCCATTCATCCATCCCTCGACCACCAACCATTGGAGATCATGCCTATCTCCTCCGACCTCGACCACTTCCAAGACGTTGTTGCCTTGGTTGTTTTTGCATGTATGCTACCTCATGACTGGTTAGCAGAATTGTGCGCAGACCTTTTTGGACCCTCACAAGTATAGGATCGCACACCGGTTGATCCACAATACTTGTGACTTTTTCGCATTTCTAGGAGCACTTCCTGAGCCTGGGATACCTGGAACGCGACGACCCATTTGGAGCTTCAGCTTAGATTGAGTGACCCGATCAGCAGACAACTAAATGCTGGGGCCCGGTTACTTCAATTTTGGCACTCCTCGACCCTTGACCTGCGACACTTTGGCCTGACCATCTCATGCAGTGGTATGCGCGCAATCACGACCTTTGCAGCGTTCACCCTCACCCCTTTTTTTTTATCCACTCTTTATCAAATCAACACCCGATTCCCGGTTCCCTTCCCTCGACTCCTGCTTTGAGGGGGAATACCTCATCCTTACTCAGGGCATTTCGCTTCCTATTTTTGTCTTGCAGTTCATTTAAACAACCAACAAGATGAAATCAACCTTATCCCTCACCTAGGGCACTCACTCCTATTTTTGTCTTGCAGTTCGTCCAGAACAACCAACAAGACAAAAAGGGGCAAATGTAGACACCAAAATCGTGTCGACTCCCCTGGTCATTCCTCGTCTTCTTTCTTCTTCGCCTATTGAACCCTTGCCGATCACTTGTTTCACCAACCTTGACCCTGGCAGCATGTAAAGAGGAGCACAGAGCAAAAGGTAGACTCTATCCCCATTATGCATCTGCCGACGTCGGTCTTTACCCGACCGATGTCGCCGACGTCGGTCACCTATCGGCCGACGTCGGCACTCCTGCCGATGTCGGTCACCTTCCCCTTGTCCGTTATCAGTTAGCATTCGGTTTCCCAAAACGGTTGACGAACCGTTTCTGGAACCGTCCCCGTCCCCCGCCTTCATCAACCTCCGCCAGCCATTCGGATGAGAATCCCTGAACGCTGATCAACCGAACGCTGAGCAACCAACCTGCGAATTCCTCCACGAACCTGCGAACTCTGAGCAATCATTGACACTACGACATCAACTAATCTACACACCATGGCTTTCATCGGGTTTTCTACCAGGTAAGTCTTTATTCTGTTTATTTCATTTTCTTTCTTAGTTATTGTTTATGATCTGTTATCCCTGCCTCTGTCCTCAAACCCCCAGACTCCTCAAACTCTGTCTAAACCTCATCCCTGTCCTTATCAAACCCTGTCTCGACTCTGTCTAAACCTCGTCCCTGTCCTTATCAAACCCTACCCTGACCATATCAGACCCTGTCCCGACTGTTCAGACCTATCCCGACTCTGTTTAAACCCCCCAGACTCTGTCTAAACCTCATCCCTGTCCTTATCAAACCCTGTCTCGACTCTGTCTAAACCTCGTCCCTGTCCTTATCAAACCCTACCCTGACCATATCAGACCCTGTCCCGACTGTTTAGACCTATCCCGACTCTGTTCAAACCCCCCAGACTCTCCCTGAACCTGTCCCGACTCTCTCAGAACCTGTCCCGAACCTTTTCCCAGAGCCTCCCCCTACCGACGCCGGTCACTACCCCGACCGACGACGGCACCTTAACCGACGTCGGCACCTTCCCTAACTGACGCTGACACCACAGAGACTGACGCCGGTGACTGTGCAGAACAGTGCCGCATATCAGGTACGCCTTTTATTTTCTGTCATTTATTTCTGTCATTATCATCTGCTTTCATCCAATTTTCTACTCTTTTTTATCAGTGGGTTGATATCCTTCTAGGGAGTCTTCGTACTTCTGGGATCGGGCGTTCGCCTGACAGCCCACCATATCTCTTATTAACGTTTTTCCGTGTTTAGCCTTTTCTTCGCAGGTGTCATTCCTCCACAGCAAAAGAGGAGAATCTTTCAACGTCTGATTTCGGTGCGCACGACTATATCAGGTACTTCTAGCCTTAACCATCTTTTAGTTTCTTATTTCTTCTTTGAATGTAGAAAGCAATTTTGCATTAGAAACAGTCACAATAAAAAAATCAAGGTTTTGTGATAAATTTTGAGGGAGTTATTGATATTTTAGAGTTCTTAATAATTTAGACATATCCACCAAAATATAAAGACTTTTTATGTGAAATTTTTAATGATATTGTATTAGAATAAAAGAGAGCTATGATATAATGTTTATAATTTTTTGAAAAGCTTCAAGTTATTTATTGTTATTTTATGATTTTTCAAAGATTCACTCTACAAGTTGTAATTATTGATTTTTTCCATAAAATTTTCACTGAAATTATGTTATTATGCATGGAAGATATAGTAAAATGTTTTGACTATTTGAATTAGTTTCAAATTAGTCAATGAAATTTTAGTGTTTTTTCATTAACCCTAGTTTTTGTGAATCATGAATTTACAAGTATTTTTAGGGGATAATGATACTGATAATAGAGAATGGTGGCTCATTTTTAAGGAGAATAATGTTCAAAAAATTTGGTGGCATAAAAATTTCAATAATTTTATTTATGGTCTTATAACATTTTGGTGGGATGCATTGGGAGTAAGACGATGGAATTTTTCATGGGAAGAAATGACACAAGTTTTCATAGATCGATGGGATATAAAATAAAAAGAGAATAAAATAGAGGAATAAAATAATGGTGATGAAGATAACATAGGTGATGAAAAAGAATAAAAAATGAAGAAAATGAGGGAAATTAGGAAGAGCATACAAGTCATGAAGAATAAAAATAAACAATGATGATGATGACGATGACAATGATGATGATGATGATGATGATGATGAGAATGATGATGACGACAATGATGATGACAATGGTGATGATGACAATGATAGTGCATCTATTTATCCACCATTATAATTGAAGGGTAAGTTTAGGGTTTTATACTTTCCTTGGAGATATGGATCTTGTCTTGTGAAGAAGTATTTTAGATGCATTAATAGGTTCTGTAGCCTAGATTTGATTTATCCTTGTCATCCTTACATACCAAAACATCCTCTTGTGAAGCACTTTGGCCAAGGGATAGATTGAGGTTTAGTGGTTTGTCTTTAAAGGTAATTATTCATAAATTTATTCCTCTTTTGTGAGGGTAGATAGATATGCATTTTCACTTCTCTTACATGCATTAGGATTCTATATATTTTATGTGAGTATATGTATTATATACATATTTATATGTGTTATTTATTACCACCACTTTATGCCATAAGCTTTGGTGAGCACTATATTATATTTTTTTGCTTTACTTGCTATTAGTATAGTGAATATGATAAAATAGGACTTAGGGTTATTGCATAGTTTTTCTTGATTGAAGGCTTTGGAACCCTCCCTACTGATATTATTTTACTAAGAGATACCCTAATTAGGTTTATAAAATCTTTATTATTCATGTTATTGATTATCTAATGTATCCCTAATTGAAAGTGTAAGTAGGATATATCTATTTTGATCTAGGATTAATTTGTAGATCTGATGTATTTTTGATTGTATACATTTTGGTGAACCTGATGTGAATCTAACTCTTTAGACCTTTCATTTTTTATCATTTTATTATTTTTCTATCTTTGTGATACTAAGATGATCAGGTTGGTATAGTTTCTAACTTATGTGTGTAGGTTTAACACATAGTCACATCAAAATGACTATGTCATTCTATATAAGTTTTCATTACATACAAGTTATTGGATCAAACAGGTCAACATGGTACTCTTATTAATTTACAAAAAGTAGACTATGTCGATAGTCTCTTATTCAGCTCTAGAATAGAAAACTAAGTCATTTAGGTTGACTTAGCATTCTAGTCATCTTCCAGATAAAAAACTAGGCTGGCCAGGTTGACTCATTTATCTTAATAGGCTTCAATAAATAAGGAATTTTAGAACCCAATCAACACAGTTGGTATAACTTGAAAGCAACATTCGAGACACTTCAATAAAAAATTCATAGTCCTCAACATCTTCCAACCCACTAAGCCTCCTTTCTTTATCTCTCTTTCAATCTAATTCTTCCTTACAGTTATATTTTTCAAAGTTTACAGTCTTCAAAACTATAATCATACAATAGACTAGGTTGACCTGGTCGACCTAGTTTTATATTTATATCTGAAAGACTAAGTCTACTGATTGACTTAGATATTAAGGACTCTTGATCTTATAGTATAATAAAAATCATGTCAACTTTGTTCTATAATGTTTGCATACACTATTGTCTAAATCAACTATATAATGTGCTTAAACTAGGAATTAACAACTATATGCTAGTAATTAATTCACACTTTCATTTTTAGTTATGTTCATGTTTAGAGTAAATCACATAATCTAATTAGGTGATTTTTAAATATACCATTTAGTTACACTATATTTATATTTATTGCAAACACTATCAGATCAAATTATTTTAAAATGTATTTAGACATTGGTCTACCCAAGGTCTGCCTACTTGGATTTAATCACCAATGGGGGAGCCAACTTGGTTTTATGGCCAATCATAAACACATGGTTAATGGTATATATTGGAAAAGCACCCAACACCCTTATAACTATGATATTTTTAAGTGAAGGGGTAGGCCCCAATACCAAGCTAGTACCATTACCAACATAGATTCCTTTCAGCTTAAACATCCTGAAACCATCCATAAATTATTTTATAGTTACCTACTTTTGGCCAACTTCCCTATCACACTTAAAATAACACATATAATAATAAAAACATTTAGGATGACCACTTAGTTATCATTTTATTTTTAATTGAATGCTTTCTCTCTGCATATTGTATGGTGTATTATAAAAACTTTCACTAGCCAATGTTGGTGTAAGTTTTTGTGTTATGTTCCCCAATTAGATCATTCTCATTGATCCAATTGTTTGTGTATTTATTTCAATTTCTTACTTTAAAGTACATTAGAAAAAAGTTTCCCTATTTTAAATACATTATTTTTATGTTTGAAATAATCTCTTAAAAACTGCCTTTTCCCTTACTATAGTATTGAGTTGACTTGGTCGACCTAGTACTCCTTTCTATCTCTCATGTTAAAGTACTAAGTCAAATTGGTCGACTGTGTATCATTTTTAAATTATTTTTCATACCCTATTTTCATTATTAGGTTAATCCAATTGACTCTGTAATGTTATATAAATTTTGTCTCCTTTTGTTTTTGCATAATCTTTGCCTTCCCTAATCTCTCTATTTCATCATGAACTTCCTTTCTGAAGACAAAACTGAGTTGAATTCAACATATATGATTAGTATTACCATCTATAATAGGTTCTCCCATACATAGCTCGTGGCTCATATCCTAGATGAAAGTAATGTGAATAGAAGCACTCACACTACAAACTATGAAACCCCTACTCATTCTTCTTCACTTTGCAATCCTCTCTTCTCACTTGAAGATCAACACAAATTAATGTATACACCAAAAATTCTCTTCTTCATCAATGAGTTTCCTCAACATTTACGAAAGGATCCTTATACTATTTACCATCTCATGATAAGTGGTCAAGTTGAGGAGCCCCATCCACTTTTTCCTACATTCTCACATGGATTTTAGGATACTAGCTTCTTTGATTCTCATCCTCTTCCCTATATTTTTACTCCTCATATAATGAATTCTTATTTTTTTATTTATTCTACCTCCATGCCTATCATCTCTGCTAACATGTTAGGTTTCACATCTAGTGGGCCTCTTTCAAGACACACTTTTCTCAATTCTTCCACTAGTGTATTGTTTTCTACCCATGGTAATCATGCCTCTAGTGATACCTCTTCTCATCCCTCTACTATTCCATCTTTTACCACACAAGCAAATTATGCCACTAGTGCTTCACTTACTAATAATTATTCTCAAGATCCTACTAACACCCATAGTGGTACCTAAGCCACTACTACCAGTTTTAATACTTTGAATATTGTTAATAATTAAATTAAAACCCATCAACTCCTATTACAAAATCTTAATAAAATGAATTCTTTCCAAGATAAAAATGCAAATCAAATGATGAAAATTCAAAATCATCTTATCCATCTTCAAACCCACCCTCAACAAATGACATGGAGCATGCATAACCAAAATGTTCCCCCACCTTCATTTTATAATTACAATGGTAATATTATCCATCAACCTTCTCTTATTAATAAAACAATAAAGCATATTCAAAATTATACTCTTACATCTCAAATTCCTAATATTGATATAGGAGGTATCATACCTACCATTTCTTATAATAGGTAAACCAAACCTACTCTTCATTTAAAAACATTTGGAAATCTATATAAATATTGGGTCAAGTTAAATACCTTTGTTGATATAAAAATATTAGCCAAAACTCTCATGTGTAATGATTTAAATTGGTACAACCCACTCAAATCTCATTCTATTACTAGTCTAGAATATTTAGTAAATGCTCTAGTCCAAGAGCTCTAAACTAGTGATCTCCCTAAGAATAACTTGGACCATTTTATCAATTTTAGGAAACTTGAGACCAAAAATTCCCAAGATCTCATTAAATAATGGAAGCCCTTGTCTAAAAATGTGAGCATAATATGGCAGATGATAACCTTTATCATCTATTTACCAATGCTTTTTTTCTCAAGTTGTAACATCGAGTCTGAAATCTCTCCCCACATACCTTAAAGGAGACTTTTGAATAAGCTAAGCATCAATATTTCTTTATGTGTCAATTCAAGCCATCTGAACCTTCCATGGGTACCCACATGTTACTCAAGAATAAGAATCATCTTGTTACTAATGATGTTGTCATGGACTCTTATGATACCATTCATACTATTCAAGTTGTTATTCCCAACCAAAATTTAGAAAAAGCTTCCCCTCCTCACCACATCACCAATCCTTATGTATCTTTAGCCAGAAACATCAATGTTCATAAACCTTTATCCCTAGTGGAATTATATAAATGTTTACCAAGGCCTCTCCCAGGAGAACTTGATCCCACTCATCCCATGAAATCTTGGTATCATCCCATTAAATTTTGTTGGTTTCACACTAGTTGGGGTAATTCTCATGAGACTTATAGGAAGCTTCATAATTTGGCTATGAATTTCCTTCTTGGTCCCAATTTTGACCATGATTATATCTTTCGTTAATGCTAAAAATCCTATGACATTGCTTTTAAATCCCATAAAATAGGAACTAAATCTCAAGCTTTGAATGAGGCTAATGCTAATTTGGCCATATATAAAGATCCTCTTCTAAATCACCAAGATAACTAGGAAAAGACTACCCCTTCTACCAATAATGTTAATAGTCTTCTTGACCCAACTCCTAAAGAGAATATGGTAAAAATGACTAATATGCAAAGGGTGGTTATTTTAATTGATCCTCAGCTTATCCACACACCTCAATTGTCTCACACATTTCATGTTATCCAAGATTCTTCTCCAACTCACTTAAACAAGTTGGTGCAAGAATATGTTATATCTTTTGATGAGCCAATTCCAACATGCCCCTTAGATAACACTTCTCATACCATTTCTACCATCCCTGCAACCTCTTAACCTATCACCAATGATACTCACACTTATATCAACACTTCTTATCAAACCACACCTACATCAACTTATCTATCTTATCAAAATAACCCAAAAACTTATCCTCTAATTAATCATTATACCTCTTATCATCATAAATTAACATACACTTCAAATCCTCTTTATGAGGGCATCCTTTAACACTATACACCTCTTTATAATAGTCCTTTAATGGGTTATGATGAGTGGGATCCTATAAAAAAACTTACTAATCTCCCATCCCAAATCCCATTTATCTAACTCATGTGGACCTCTCCAGGGCACCATAATCAGCTTATGTAACTCTTGTTCAAAATGAACATCCCTCTTCCTCCCTTGGTAAGATGCGAAGCCACCTTATCTATATTAAAAGATAGAATATTTTAATAATGCAAAGATATGTCCATACATGTTGATGATATAATCGACACTTCTCTTTCCCTCAAATTCCCCATTGCTTCTATGATTCTCGATGAGATTCTACTTTGTCCAGATGATCCTTCTCTTTCTATTAGTGTCCAAATTGGTGATAACCATGTCAAATATGCCTTGATCAATGAGGGTTTCATCTCTTGTGTTGCCTTTATCTATTTTATCAAAACCCTTGGATATTATAAATGCAATATTAAATCCACATGTAACACATGTCAAGGATATGATCAAAGGCAAATGACTCCCTTAGGTTGTGTGTGGATCCCCATTACCATCTCATATGTCACCATTCATGTGAAGGTGATGATCTTCAATTTTCCTCTATCCAATAACATTTTTATTGGTAGGCCATGCACTCATCATATGAGATTAGTTGCTTCTTTCACTTAACAATGTGTTAAATTTCCTCATAATAAAGCCATCTATAAGATTCAAGGTGATACTAATCTTTTTAGTTTTTAATAATTCAAAGATAGTGGTGTATTAAATATTCCCACCCTTCAACCCTTACCAAGTGTTCCATTTTATGAGTCTTAATGGTTTAATTTTCCTATAAATTCCACCCAAGGTTACAATGGTCACCCCAAAGTCATTGGGAAATACTCTTAACCTCATAGATTTTAATGATGATGAACCTGATGAGATCAATCTCAAGATTAAAACCTCATATCTCTCACCTCATCTCATATCTCAGCTTCTTGCTTCTTTGTAATCTCATTCTCTGATCCAAAACTTAGAAGTTCTAGTTGATAAATATCTCAATAGCATAGAAATAACATAGTAACAATTAATTCTCTAAGAAGAGATGTAGTATTACTCAAGATCGCAATACAAATATATGCTTATCTCTGGGAAGAGATGCCTGTCTTCACATTTTGGGTTACCTCTTCATTTATACACATTTTTAAAGCATGGGGAGGATTTTTAAGGTCACAAATATTGAGGGAGATTAATTGGTTTGACTTCCAAGATTTAAAATAATACAAAATTTGAGGAATTACTATTTTTAAAAACTTACTATTTTTAGATTGTACTACTAAAATTAAAATTTAAGGCACTTTCATTGGTTTTTTAGGGGTCAAAATTCATTGAGTATATCTCCATGCCATTTCACGATGTTCTCCTCATTATTATCTTTCCAACGGTTCAAACGGTGAGTCAATTGGAGCTACGGTGCAAAAGTTATGGCTCTCAAAAGTTTCGTCATCAATTGGGGTGGAACTGTCACCCAAATTGTCGCCTAATTTGGTGCCCAAATGATTCCTCCCTCCTTGAAAAAAAATGGTCCCCATTGTATCAATGTTCCCCATTAGGTGTGGTAGTTATTTCTTGATTTGATTCTCTATGATCCACTCACCTTGATGGCTAAGCCGGCCCCTTTTGACCACTCGATAAAGTGGAATAAAGTGTCCTCTTATTGTCTTCATCAATGTATCCACAATGTGATCCAATTCTACTAGAGCAAAACTCTATGGATCAAGCTCATCAATGTCTAGTTGTTCTGCTACAACTAAAGTGTCCAATAGAGGACTGGCTATCACACCAAAAGATCCAAAGTGATCTGGGTCCTCTTCTAGATCCTTATATGGCCAATCACGAAGCACCCAAGGTGATTCCTAATTGGACATGTGGAATGTGATGATAACCTTAGTGGGGAGATGTATCCCTGAGAAAGGATGTGGATCATTCTCATCACCCACCTTGTGATGACATCCTTATTCTCTTAACTAAGACTCAAAATTCCATTTATCATACAACATCAGAAGACAAGGTCATCCCTACCTGCACCATCAATCTTCATACACCTAATTATGTTGATGGCTATACATTAGATGAGCCATTTTTAGGAGGTCTAGTTCAAGCCCAAGATGTTAAAATCATTCATTACCATTCCTCTTTGTTTTAGTATTAGAGTATTTCATCTTATATTTTTCCTAATTTTATTATTTTTACTCTTTATTATAGGGTACAAATGGTTCACAAACCTACAATTTATAAATAACCTTATATAAGAATGCTTACAGGTTGTGTTATGACTATTCAATATCTATATGCTAGATACCATGAACCCTCTAGCTGAATTATCTTTGAGATGTTTATAATTGTCCTTTATCCTTCTGTGCACCCTACCCCTCCCTTAGTAGAGCCCAATTTAGATCCCATTCACACTACCTCTATATCTTATTTTCTTCCTATTTTTGATCTTATTACTCCTTCAGTTGAGCCTTATCCAATTTCTCCAATAGCCCCACCTTCTCTTGGTGATGGTTTTCTCCCTTTATCGTAGTTGGATCCTTCACCTACCAAATGGGCTGATCAACCTTATTTTGGCATTTAAAAATTTAATGGTTATTAGAATAGAGATTATTCCCTATACCAATATTCCTTATCTTCTATCTCCACTCATCCTATGAATACACCTACCAAGATTAGTCAGAGGCATATCTATTGCTTTCCATGACACAAATAACCATTCATCCATGTATTATCAAAAAATTTAGAATTATATCAACACCTTGTGTCCCACTACTCCTTATCCCTCATACAAAGCTAAACACCCAAAAAAGTATTACCTGAGTATATTCCTAAGTATAGAGAAGCATATTATCTCTAGCACCAATCTGGCACACATCACACTGATTATTATTACATCCTTCAACAACATCTCAAAGATCACCTCCTAACCATTCTTGAACCTTCTACCTTTCTTCCTACAAGTCACTTTAAAAATAATTCTCCCCCTTCTTCCCTAGTAGATCCACCTCTTTGTTTCCATATTCACTTAATATCTTTTCTCTACATATTGTTCCTCTACCCATGAATCTTTCACCTATGGACCTTCCCTCACCCATGGATACTTCTCCATTCGTGATCCCCTCACCATTAGCATCTTCCCCACCAGTGACCCCTTCATCTCCATAGTTAGTCTCACTATATGGTTGAGTTACATTTGGGTGAGGTATTCTAGTAGATTATAAAAGGGTAATAAAAAAAATATTTTAATGCTACCTACTTTCTCACATAAGTACCTAATCTTCATATTAGACTAATAATTCTATAAAGAGTCCTGAGGAAAAAAAAACATTGTGGGAGTATGTCAATTTTAATTTTTATTGTTAAAAAATACCTACATGATTTGATCTTAGTATCACACTTATTTGCCTACATAGCTTTATGTCTATAGCAAATAGGTAGCCTCTATATATTGATGGTCACTAGTCACTTATTATCTTCTCATGTCCTTAGTGTGCCTTATGTCTCCTAAGGTATTATCATAAGATGCCTAAGTTATGTTTTTTACATTCCATTTTTCACTTCTTACAATCCTAATATTTCCCCCTTGAGAAATATTGTTTTTTTCACTAATCACTCCTCTAGGGATTCCATTTGTGAGTTGTATTATAAGACCATAGATAAGACCCAACCTTCCTCACAAATTACCAAATTTCTCACATTACCATTCAAAAAATCCCATTTTACAATATTTTCACATTAATTCCACCTCAATGGTGTTCCTTTTATGATTTTTAGTGTAAGACCATGGATAAGACCTAGCCTTCCTCACAAAATTTTCCAATAATCCAAGTCACAACAAAATAACATGTGTCAAATATGAGATAAGATGTGATTGATTATGAGTTACACATCATTGACATGCTTCTGATATTGACATAGTATGTTTTTTTCTTAATTTATTATCATTCATATTCTATCTTCTTATTTTCTAATTAGATGAAAGAATCCAACCATTTTTCTTAAGTTTTTTCATACTTCCCAATTTGAATTAGTGTGATTAATTTAAGACCATTTTAACAATTTTGTTTTTATTTTATACTTACCAATGTGATTTAGTATGATATTTTTAATTAATTCATTTGTTTTTATACCATTAGTCTCTCACATGCTTTCCATTTTGTCACATTATTTTTATACTTCACAACATGATATAGTGTAATTTTACTTTTTTTTTGCTGCAACTCTTTGTCATGATTTAAAAACATTTTTTGCCCTCTTATTTTCCACTCTTTGGTTTATTGTACTTATTCATCATATTTTTATTAAGCATTTCCCAATGTGAAATAGTATTTAGTACATTTATTTTTGATTAATTATACTTTTCCAAAGTCCCTTTTCACCTATTTCTTTTTAGACATGTATGTGTCCTACATAATGCTAGAAAAGAAAACATAACACATATATTTCATAAAAAATAAAAAATAAAAAATAAAACATAAATACATGTGCTATAGATAAATATATCCATGCATTCACAAACACAACCATAATACAACACATAAGATCAACATCCAACTGTCAAAATAGAATATCTCTATATATATCATGTATTTTTTATACAAGGTACAAAAATACATCGCTCCAACTTTAAGGTTTGGATTTATAATGTATATCTCATGGCCTATCCATATTTCCCATAGATGCCTTAGATAGTCCCCTCTAAATAGTACATTGAAATGAGGATGTCTGATATCTCAAGCCTACTAATTGTAAATATAGGTTGTCCATTTAGACATGTACCTATCCTAGCTGAATAGTGGTATCCAATTGCATGGATTTATCCTAATCCAAGGCTTACCATGCATATTCCTCTCCCACTCCCACCCATACTGGTGGTTATATCCCATCTATGCATTCTTGTAGCTACCTCACAACCTCCCTGACTAGTTTGAACCAGCTCACTTGGGTTGGGGCAGATGGTACCATGGGATCATCTAATGTGGTAGGATCATATGGTGCCAACACCCCAACCAAAATATAATGGTCTGATCCCATCACTAGGGATCCCCATCTGACCTCCTCCTAATTTTTAGGATCTAAAAAGTTCAAACTATATAGATATCAGATCACATATATATCTCAAAAGCTATCTACTAACAATCAAATCTTATACAACTAATATTCTATTTCAAATACTAAAAATTAAAACCATTTATTACCTATCCCAGTGTCACCAATCACCATCTCCCCATCTACTCATCTGACAAGCACAGTTTCTCCATCAACTGATCCCCTAAGCACCTTATCCAATGGACATCTCCCAATCAAAGCAAACCCTATTTATATTTATATTTAATATTCATAATTATTTACCCTTCAAATATTTATCGTCAAATTCCTTGTTTTGATCATATATTTCTTTTTATTAACTCATTTTTCAAATCATAAAAAGTTATAGAATCCTAATGTTGTAGAGAATGTTTGACACTATTATATTCTTATATTCCAAAAAAAAATGATTTTTTACTTTTTTTACACCAATCTCTATAGGTTTGCCTAATGTTTCTCACATTGGATTCCTTCACATCTCACATCTCTTTCTTTATATACAAACTAAGGTAAGTAAAGGCATGTGTTTTTCAATTTTATCATTTCATTTATCTTATTTTCTCCTTATTTAACTTTATTTAGCATCATCATTATGTGTCCATGTTTTATTCCTAAAGCACCATCCTATGTTACACTTGCATAACACATGATGAGATTTGAGTGGGGAATATGTATACACATAATATTTTAAATTTTTAATGAATTAATGATGTTATTTATCTTGTAAGAACCCATTAAGTCTCAATATATCCAAGTGCACACCTTAAGGGGTACACCAAAAAAGGGGTGGGTAGACCATTGCTATTTCATATGATTATTTTCCATTTTGCCACATGTTATATACACACTTGTCTCCTAAAAAGCATTCCCTAAGCTTGGCCTTCTATTTTACACACTCCTCTAGTCATTTTCCACCTTCATCAACCCTTTTCCTAACCTAAAACCTATTTTGATAGTTTACATGACTATGTTATATGTGTTGACCTTGTACTCTTATTGGAAAAAATTATTTATGGTCTAGGTTGGCTCTTGGCCAACCTAGTCCATGACCTAGTGAGTTTTTGTCAATAACGATACTAGGTTAACTGGGTTGACCCTGTCAAATAAAACTTTTAGAAGGGTTTAGGGTTAAATATTCCTATATATACATAATTGTTTCATCATTATTTAGAGAAGAGAAGAAGAAGTAAGATATATTATGCATTTGCTTATCCACCATTCTACTTGAAGAACAAGCTTATGGTTTGATACTTTGTTTGGAGATATGGATCTTGTTTTGTAGAGAATTATTTTGGATGTATTGATAGGTTGTGTAGCCTAGAGATGATTTATCCTTGTCATCCTACATACAAAAACAACCTCTTGTGAAGTACCTTGGCCAAGGGAGAGCTTGAGTCTCAATAGGTTCATCTTTAATGGTAACTATTCCTAACTTTTTTCTTCCTTTGTAGGAGTAGATAGATATGCATTTGCACTTCTCTTCCATATATTAGGATTTCATATACGTTGACATGAGTATATGTATTTTATGCATGTTCAATTTTGTTTTTTATTACCCCCACTTTGTGCCACAATCTTTGGTGAGCACTAGATTAGATTTCTTTATTTTGTGTGTTATTGGTATAGTGAATATGTAAACATAAGACTTAGTTAGGGTTAATCCATAGTTTTTCTTAACTAAAGACTTTGAAACCCTCCCTAGTGATATTATTTTGGTGATATATCCCCTAATTAAGTCTAACAAATATGTGTTGTTTATGTTATTGATTATCTAATGTATCCCTAATTATAAGTATAAGTAGAATCTATCTTCTTTGAGATAGGATTGATTTGTGGATCTAATGCATTTCTGATTGTATACAAATAAGGCCAAAGTATCAAAAAACATTGATGTATATAGAAAACCATATCATCATGATATGAAACAATCATGGAGACATATGAGAGAGTGTCATAATAATAATCACTTTGGTTATACAAGAAATCAAAGTACTAATTACTATGGATATGAAAGGAAGAAAAATAAGAAATACTATACTCAGGTATGTAATCATAATAGTGCATCAATGTAAGAAACATGGAATCAGTGAGGAAATCACTATGATTATACATAAAATAATAACTACTATGGCCATTAATGAAACTAGAGTAAGGAAGAAGAATATGGTACATAAAATCAAAAGAGGAATAATTATGCATGGACACCAAGGTAGTATAGTTATGATCGTGAATGGAATCAGAGTAGCATAATAGAATTTAGAAATAAGGTTAAAGAGATATCACCTACCAAGATCAAATATGGATGTTTAGATGATCAATATTGGGTACAAGTATGCCATGATTTGAAACACATTCATCATTTGGTTTTTTCTTATGTTTCAAGGATGAAATATGTTGAGGGGAGGAGAATTATGTACTTAGGGACATGATATATTAATGTATATGGGTTTATGGATATGTTGACATGTGACATGCATCACCCTTAGTTATATGGGTCCAATATATTAGAATAAATTAGTAACTTATGGAATTAGTGTATTGGGAAATGGTTAGCCTACATTAGGATTAGGAGGTTACCCATCCATTGTTAGTTATATATAAGTATATATAAAGGAAGTGATTATCATTGTAAATCAATCAAGTATTGAGTATTTTATTTTAAGATAATATTTGAGGTTTTCCCCTCTAAGAGACATTGTGGAGTTATGCTTTCTTATAGGAGTATTGTATGGTGTTTCTGTACCTTAAGGGTATTATTCTATTTCTACATATATTGAATATTTGGGCATCTTGGACCACCAATATATATTATGTTGTGTTGATCAACATTATATTTTTCATATTTCAAATATTATAAGTGTGGATCATAACATATATCATAATTTTCGCATTGTCATATGAGTGTATTTCATATTATTATTGATAACATATGTGATTCTTATTGTATATATATTGCTTATGTCATATTATTTTATTTTAAAAAAAATCTAATTTTAATCAAGTATTTCTTACATACACCTATTTTGAATTAGTTAATAATGATTTCCTCATACATTAGATGGATTTTTATGTAAGTTTCAAGCATGTGAAGCGAGGTTTATTAAAAATTACATTCAACCCCTAGGTCACTTTGATTATAGAAACCACATGGGATATGTTTCGTATGGGTTTTAAATAGAAGTAAAAGGTGGAGATATTCCAAACCATCAGTGGTGGCCATGAAAAAGTTGAACCAATATCTTCTGCATAAATAAAATATGACCCATCTATTTGGTGCATTTTAATATAGGTTGTTTTAGTGAGTTTCATATTGAGGATCATAAGATTCAACCATGTATTATTGAAATATGTTATTGTGGCCTAAGATGAAAGGTTAGACAAGATGAAGGAATTAAACATTAAAATCATTGAGGAAGTCATAAGAAGGTGATTGATATGGATTTTGATTGAATGAAGGACTTTAGATATAAGAGGTGCAAGAATGAGCTTATGAAAATATTCTTCAAGTTTTATGAGTTTATCCAAATAGTAAATAAAGGTTAATTCATAATGAATATACCTATGCCCAAGCAATTTATCTTATAATAAATTATAAAGTATATGACCCTTGAGGGTAAGTACATAATTGTTTATTCAAATGATTTCCTATTATTGAGTCAATCAAAAGGAGGAAACATAAAAATTAGCCTTCTCTATTTCCTCTTAAGGTCTCTATAAATGATTTTCACTGCATTTCAATCTAACATGACAAATGAAGTCATCTATTAGGGTATTATTATCCTTATTTTCAAGAAGGGATAAGCCCTATGGTGTAAATAAATTAATCATCACAAGGATAAACAAAAATGGAATAAATTAGTAGGAAGCTCAAAGGATTACCTAAATATCCAAGCATAGGATCCCACTAATAAGTCCATCTCCATTAAACACTTTAATGAAAATAATTAAAAAGGTAAGGTAATGAGTTATTACCAAAATATTCTATGAATAAGTTTTAGTATTGTACAACATAGTTGAAGAAAGTTGTTGAACAGTCTAATCCAAAGAAAAAAGAGAAAAGTAAAGATAAAAATTAAGCTAAAGGTGATGAAAGGACTAAGGAAAAAATGGGTTTTCCCATGGAAAATTTTATTAAAGTCCTTGATCTAGAGGTAAATATTGACAAATTACAACTCAAAATATCCAAAAAAAAAAAAAAAACTTTGGATGAATTGAAGAATGAAACAAAATATTTGAGGAAAGAGTTGGATATCACTCATTCACAAGGTGATACAATAATATGGTGGGTTTTATAAAAAACTTAAAAATCTCCTCAAGTTGACTCTACAAAAAGATTTAGAATTGGAAATAACTTCAATCATCAAGGAAAACAAGAACAACCAATCAAAAGTTGAACTCAAGGCTACAAAAAATGTTGATAAAGAAAAATAAAACCCATTTAAGAAGAAACAATAGGAATTTATCACTATAGGCCCAATAAAAATTACCACTATCAAGTAAAGTTGGTTGGTAGTATTTAAAGTCCAAGCAAATGCACATGTGTTCAATTAAACAAAACAAAAATAAAGGATAATAAGGATAATGAAAATATTATTATGTCGATAGACTACTTAGATTCTAAGGAATATACCATTTAGTTATTTTTTGTTAGTTTATGGATTGTTTCATTTTATTCTCTAGGTTAGGGTTTAACTCTAATGTTTTTTACAAGTTTAACATAACTTATGAGGGTTTAGCATAAGTTTAGTAGAGTTTTTGAATAGCTCTAGTGCATCTTACTTATTTCCTTTCATATGATTGGAGGGTATGTTCACAGAGTTGGGGGACAATTCCATGGACATAACCCATAATGTGTACACATTATTGAAACTATAAAATAAAAAAAAGCCTCATCTTCCTCATTCTTTCCAATCACATTTTAGTGATTCCCATTCGTGTTTAAGCCTAAAAGATCATGCTTCACCCTCAATCTCTAATTTTGGCCTAAAAAATTCATGTTTTACCCTCCATTCACCAGGTCAACAATGCCACCATGAAGAAGAGGTATGTTTTTTGTAGATTAAATCATTTTTTTATTTCTTCTAAATTTTTGTGAATTTCAATTGCATCTAGGTTTTTTTAATTTTTCTCTAACATGTTGGCATGTTCCACCTATACTCCACCTAACCTTCTACCTAACCCTCATAACCCTCTGCCTAAACCTCATGTAGTTCCCCTAGATTCCCTAGGTATCCAGGAGGATATATTTGCTCACATAGTGGAGAACAAAATTGAAATTGAGCAAATAATTAGGAGAATGATGGAGCTCACTGCACCTATTTAGCTAATAACCTAGATTTAGTATTAGGTCACATTGACTTGATAATGAGTAAAATTGATAGATAGAGGTCATATAGGGATAGTTTTAGGGCTTACTATGCCAAAAAATTATCAAAATCTGAGGTGAAGAACAAGATATCAAATTTTTGTCTTATTTATCGACTTGACCACCAATACCTCATTTCCCATAATGACCAAACATTTCCCAATCCACCAATGCCAACATGATTTGATTAAGACCAATTTTTGGGAGTGTTGTGGTTGATGTTTGACTATCCCCCTTGTAATAACCTTGAGGTCTCTTTATAATTTTTGAGAAAAATTTATTGTGAGTTTCTCATCAATCAAATTTCAAACTACTTTGACTATGGTGAGTTTTAGGGCTGAGGGAAAGGCTCTGTATAGGATCGACCAAGTGCAAATCATGCACCTAATTAGCCTACAAAGATCCCTACCCAAAAGTTGCTTCACCTAGAGATTCCCTCTATAGTGACAGTGGTTGTGGAGATAGATACTTTTCATGCACATCATGCACTTACTGATACACTCGTTCATCATATGAGTAGACTTTTTGAGATATATGCTTGAGATACTCTAGCTAGTGGTGATACTTGACCCCACCCATCTAGATGTTATGGTGATATATGAACTAGACTTTTAGATGATGATGGTGGTGATTCAAGGGGATTAGAGGATATGGTCTTGACTAATGATTTATTGGCACACACATTTGGTTCAGATATGTTGGGAGTCTCTACACACATATAGGTATCTTTTATATAAGTTTAATATTAAAATTTTAAGTTATATATAAAAACTAAAAAGGTAAAAACTAATTTACATGTTTAAATTGAATAATATGTATGTATTTTTTTGCGTTCCAGGAGGAGACATTGCCTTCGACATCACAACTAGGTAGTGGGCCAACCCAGGCTACTACATATATCTATGTCAGTACAACACCATATATAATTATAGAGGTAAAATTTCAAGTGAATATTATATACTCTATATGTACGTTCATATACCTTAACTACATCCTTGTTAGATTTTATGTAAGAAAATATAAAATACCTAATATAATTTTATTGGAATTTTTACTGTTTGATGTGTTAACATGGATTGGCATAACTTGTTAGAAAATAATCCTGCATATCAACTATGCTTTAAATAACCAAAATAGAGAGTTGAACATTTGATTGATGTCTCATTATATGTAGTTTCAATAGCTAGTCAATCCCAATCAGTAGGATTAGATGTACATATATATAATTCATTTGATAAAATTTATTTGGTATAATATATTTCTATCAGTTTCTCAATCAAGCATAGCATGTCTTCATCAATATTCACACCACTCATTTCTTTTGAATATTGGTCTCAGAGCTAGGCACTTGATTCTTTTTTACCCTAATCACATATAGTGGTTCAATCTCTATGATCGATATCCAAAATGGTCATAGTTAGCAATTCAATTCCCATCCTGATTTCATCTATATCTATGGAGTTATAAATTTATATGGCATAGCCTCTTGATCCCATTATACCTATTCAAATCCATTAATTTTTTGGGAGAGTGTCCACTATATCCCATTGGTTTTTTGTGAGAGTGTCGACTATAAACTATAGCCTATATGTATATGTCATAGGCCTTTTGACCATATACAAATAGGGGACCTCAACCCCATATAGATAGATGGGGTTGAGTAATTTGTTACCACCACCTAATTAAGGGTCCCAAATACCTACTATATCTAGTTGGGGAGAGGTTCTATCTATATTTATTAATGAATATATATATCAAATTCTATACCAAACTCTGCCTATATCCCTTCCTTTTAAGGTTCTCTTTCATCCGTTCATAACTCATTCCCTTAGTCCTTTAGGAAATCAAATAACAATTATAATATTAGTCAAATAAATCCTTTTATCTTCTTATCACACTCTTTTTACATCGTTGGTCATGTCACTAACTCAAACTATTTGTCTATGTACCCCTCACATACACTTTTTTAGCTTTAACTTCTACTAGCACTATTTTTGGGTAAAGCTCCTTATTGGGAGAATTTGATAGATCCTCACCAAAAAATAGTTATATGTTTAAGGACTCATTTATCCCATATAACTCCCATATTAACCATATGACACAACTCTCAATGAAAATTATACTTCCTTCTTTAGGCCTCTCACCAGTTGGCCCTCCATTTGTGTAAACCTCCTTAGTATGAAACATGTATAAAATTTATCTATAATATATTGAACTTTATATATACCCATTTTCCTCTTTCATTTGAATCAATCATTTTTTGACCCCCTTCTTTGGATAAATCCTCTTGTTTCTATATCACCCCTTCTCCCTTAACCCTTCTCTAGGCCTAACACTAGATCACAACCTCATTTATGTACTTTTCCATACCTGACAAGCGTAAAAACGTCTCCATTAGTGATAAGACAAAAATTAATTTAATATTACAATTTTTTGGAATTTCTCAATAGTCAAATATCATTTTATACACAAAACCCTAGCATCAAGATTTTTAGGCCATTACCAAGGTCGAGAACATAGTAAAGGGGATAAATTTTGTATTAGTGGGTTTAAAAGCCAAAAATATTTTTAATTAGGTCTATATTGACCCTATACAACATTCTCATTCAAAAAACAAGTTCTGAAAGCCCATAATCAATTGTAAACTCAAAACTCTTAGTTTATAATCCTAACTATGCACATAGGAAAACAAGGTACAGGGTTACTTTGCCTTCCCTTCAACTCCCAATATATTTAAAACTTAATATGGGATTATAGAATTAAATTGACTATTTTATACCCCTTAAAATATTAATGAAATCCTAAACTAGTTTTAACATAATATAACTCAGTCCTTTGACTGTATGCTACCCTTTAACAAATAGGGTACTCAAGAATTATTTCCTCTTTCAATGTCAAATCACTATAAAACTATATCAAGATGATTCCCCCCTTTCTATGATCATTCAACATCCTTATTTAAACTTTTTAGAATCCATAACAATTTACAAGACTAAACATAAGGCACATAATTTCTTTGTTTACAAACTATATGTTTTCCAAGAACAAGGACAGTGGACAAATAGGATTTTACCACTTCTTGACCAATTAGATTTATAAATATATTATTCTAAATAATCTTATGTGTTCCTTAGTTAACCTTCCAAAAAAAATTATACCAAATGAATCAAATTCTCAGACTATAGTTGAATCTTGGACTGTATGCAAGACTAAGTTTGTTAGCAAGTTGTTTAATCAATAAATTGCCCAAGTTATTAATTATTAGGTTGTTTGTTCAACTGATGACTAGGGTGGACACTCCTCCATCATACAAGTTGAGATAGACTCAGGCATTGCTTCTGTAATTTCATCTACACAGGCACTCACTGAGGTATGTATATTCACTTGTAATTTTAAATTATAATTTAGTACTTTTATTTTAATAATTTTACTATATACTTTGGTGAATAAAACATATATACATGAATGTATTTTGTATGTAGGGTTTTCATATGAAATTTGATATTCTGATTTAGATGAATACTATGATAGCTCCTCATGTTTCTTCATCTATTGACATGCCCATTCATGCAGTTGAACTTGGCACTGATCTAGTCGAGCATCAATGGAAAATCAAGGAAGACCATGAGATTGTGGTAAGTGCATGTTTAAATTATTTTCTTATTATAGTTTAAAACATGAGTTTCTTAACTTGGTTTCATATATACTTGTTAATTTTATAATAATTTTTTTATTTGAATAGGTTTGGTTGCAAGTGAGCTATGAGCATAGTACCCACAATCAAACCTTAGAAAAATACAAGGCATTCAAGATATCTCCATCTATAAGAAAGACATCCCAAAGAGAGTCTTATTCAATGAAATCAAAGAGAGGGAGACTATTTCATGATTAGGATGGTTTAGATGATGTACTTTTTTGTATGTCTAAATGGCAATGTATGCATTTTTGTAATTGTAAAAGCATATATGATGTATTCACCTGACATTAGATACTATGTTGTTAGATATGATGTAATTTTTTATATGCTTATATGGAAATGCATGTATTTTTGACATTGTATGCCTATACATGGCATTCATAAATGGCATTCTTATTTTGTACATGACTATTTAAGAAAACCAACGAAGTAAATTTTGTTTGAATCACTTGTGTTTAGAGTATTATAAATGATTAGTTTTTAAGTATTCTTAAGGATTACAAATGTTATGAGATTGAGAATAACTTGTTAGGATAATGTTTCAAATTAGACCCTTATAATAAATTAAGAATATCAGTGATTGCATTTGAATTATGTTTATATGATGATGCAGATGTATGGAGAAGTCTTCAAAAACATCATTAGTTGGTTCTAAACTCAACTAATGACATTCACTTGATATGGTTTGGTTCAAATATTCTTTCACAAACTAGCTCCTCTTTTGACTCTTTGGACTTAATTTACCTTCTTACACCTAATACTTATTCCTTATACTCTTAGTAGCACCTCTTGATGGCATTAACATCTATCCATACATTCTTTACCTCATTACATTTATGTCTCATTGACAAATTTTCTCTCAATCTTTTTCTATTTTCTTTCTAAGCACCTTCTTTGGGTCTCAAGGACCAAATCTTGGGGTATGTTTCAAGAGCTCAACCTATTTTCACAAATTGTCTTAGATGATCATAACATACCTGGTATAACCCCCTTCAAGTACATAAATAATAACATACTCTCATTCCACACCTTATGGACATAATGCTCTCTCAAGGCTTATAGCCTTTTTTTACTATATTCTGACTTGTACAAAAATGTTATGATTTATCAATATATTATAAGGGAATTTATAGGTACACTCTATTCTTTTTCATGTCTATGTCAAATTTCATAACCTAACTCCACCTATAACTATCACTTCTTTCATTAGCCTACCCTCATTTAGGCCTAATTAGTCCTATTCCAAACCCTCAGTCCTAGAATCTATACACATCCATACAATCTCAATTTCAAACCTTTTGATTAACCTTTTACATGTATAGGGGAGAAATATTACAAAGTTTCATTAAATTCTCATGGTTAAATCTCTCAAAAATAATTGAAGCTTGCTAATTTAGGGTTTCTCATGCCTTATACATACTCTCCAAAGGACCAATTTGACCTTCCCACTGATGTTATTTTTTTAAAATCATACTCATGAAATCTAAAACATGTCATAACACCTTTACAATGATAAAAAACCTAACTTTGCCTTTATGCCTTTGAGACTGCATGTGGGGATTTGAGCTTGCCTGTGGAGATTGCATGAATTTTAGAGTTTTAAAACCATTAAAAGGTGTTTAATATGTTTAAAACCATCTTATAATACTTTTCAAATAATTCTCTAAACTTATAACCCTCAAACACCTATTAAAACTCCAATAATTATGCTTGCATGAATAATGACCATTATGAGACATGTAGGGGACTGTGAAACAATAGATAGCATTACACATGTCATATGACCTTAAAAATATTATTTATCAGTATATTAGGTCATTAATACTGACCATACCAAGTTTCAAGTCATTTGGATATGCACTTTGTCCTGTAGACCCTTTTTACCACAATTTACCTTGAGCTTCCTACATGCTTCCTTCATGTCAAAACTTATCTTTCTTAAAAAAATTTGCATTAAAACCATTAATTTGATCATTATTTAGGAAAATTTAGGTCTAAAACATCATATTATATGGTTTTAATATCTCTCTAAGGCCTAAACTGCTTCTTGGCATATAGAACTGACAACGCTTCTACAAATCTCCAATGGATACCTTCTTGACTACAAAGGATTGTGTCAAATAAACATGCACTTTAGCTCTTTATAATAGATTTATGATGGCATGGGATGTTTTTTAATGTCATGTAAACCATTTTCACCAAATTTTGTGCTTTGACCCAACCTATAGATGCCCCAAACTGATAAATATCTACAAGGTAGGTTCCAATGTTGATCGTGATTTGACATAGGGTTGATTGTAATAAAATAGAGAATATCCATTGTCAAAAATCTAAAAAAATATATTTAATGGGTATATTATATCATAATGATCCTCTCCACAAAACTTTGTGATTAGATCTAACGTATTTTGGCTTGTAGGCCTAATTTGGCAAATGTTAGTGACACATATCTTCTTGGTCAAATTTCACAAATGAGTCATCATCCTATTTTTATTTGGTTTTTGATGTAAATAATTGAGGATAAGTCTACAATTCATCATTCCAACTGGTTTCAATGTACTTTATGACTTGATGCTTATCTATATACACTCAGAGTTAAATATAATAGAGTCCAACCTCCTACCATATCCTTAAACATGCCAACCAACCTTCATTGAAGGCCCCAAGTCTTCCTCGCACTTATTAATAACTTTTTCCTAAGTATGAATATAAGGCCTAGTAGTCCTAATTCATGTGCTTAAAGATTATTTTTCCCTTGTGACCTTATTGCTCACTTTTGACCCCACTCTCACACATATAATACTTCTTTCAGTATTAAACAATAGTTCTCACAAGATTAGACATCCACTCTTCCAAATTATCCATTTATTTCCCCTTTTTGGCTTTAAAGACTAGGCCTAACAACTAAACTAGGTTTTTAGTCTTCTTTGGGATTGAAGTTTAGCCATATATCCTCCCATAAACTTGCCCCAACCTCCAAACCACCTTCAACACTTGAAGTAGGGAAGACATAAATTTAGTTATCATAATTTTCATTGAATTATATTAAATTTATATGTTGTGTGCAAAGAGGTTTTATGGGCGCAATTTTGGTGTATTGGCATAATTGATCCATCTTTCCACTCCTTGGCCTAATTTGGTCGATTAAGGGCATGGCAACTATATTTTAGGTCTAAATATGGGAGCTCAACTTTTAGTTTTTGTTGGCTAAAAATATCACTTCAACCACATAAAAAGGGGAAAATAATGTCTAGGACCAAGTTTTCGACCTCCCATCTAGACTAGATGACAAACCCACCACCCATTCCAGGCTCAAGAATGCCCTTCCTAATACAAGAAAGATGTTGATTTTTAACCTAACTTCAGGCATACATAAAACCAAATCTATAAGTCATATAGAGGAAACATAAGATACCTAATTTGCATGTTAAATTCATCCAATTTCACCTTTAATCTATTATAAATAACCTCTAAGATCAATCCATGGTAGAAGTTATAGTAAAGGGTCCTAAAATGCAAATTTTTGGTAGTGAAGAGACAAATTCTTGACCTCCAACTAGTAAATTTGACTTTGAGATTGGAAGGTGAAAACACACTACTTAAATCATGTATATATAGACAAATTACATGTGTTCTAACAACCATGACACCCACTTCCACCCAGAAGTACATTTTCACTACTGTTCTAGAGCACGGAAACACTAACAATAAATATTATCAAAGTTGAAGCTACGATCTGAGAACTCAATTTTTGGTGATTTTTGGATTAAAAATAGCACTAAAAACATGTCTAAATGGGTGAATAACATCTAGGACCAGGTTCTTGGCCTCCCATCTGGCCCAGATGATAAACCCACCACCCATTCTAGTCTCAAAAATGCCCTTCGCAATACAAGAAAGATGTTGACTTTTAGCATAACTTTAGGCATGCATAAAATAAAAACTATAAATTTTATGGAGGAACCATAAGATATTTCATATTCATGGTAAATTATTTTAGTTACACCTTGAATCCAGTCTAAATTTCCTCTTAGATCAATTTGTGGTAGAAGTTGCAGTAAAAGGTCCTAAAATGCAACTTTTTCGCAATGAAGAGACAACTTCTTGACCTCCAACTAGCAACTTTACCTTTGAGATCAGTAGGTGAAAATCCACCACTTTTAATTAATCTATATATTAAAATTAAATGTGTTCCAACAATCATGATGTCCACTTCCTCTTGCAAGTGCATTTTCACTATTGTTTTGGAGTATGGAAACACTGACAAAAAATGTTATCAAAGTTAAAGCTATGATTAGAGAACTCAAGTTTTGGTTCTTATTGGTTTATAAATGGAATTTATAACATGTTATAAGGGGTTAATAACATCTAAGACTAGGTTCTTGGCTTCCCATCTGGCCCATACGACAAACCCACCACCCATTTTGGGCTTAAAAATGTCCTTCCCAATACAAAAAAGATGCTAATTTTTAGCCTAACTTCAATCATGCATAAAACTAAAAATGTAAGTCATATGGATGAACTATAAGATCCATCATATGCATGGGAAAGTCCTATAATTTCACCTTTAATCTTTAATAACCTATAAGAGCAATCTGTGGTAGAAGTTGCAGTAAAGGGTCCTAAAATGCAAATTTTTGGCAGTGAAGAGACAACTTTTTGACCTCCAACAACAACATTGCCTTTAGGACCAAAAGGTAAAAATCCACCACTTTAAACACATATTTATAGGAAAATTACATGTGTTACAACTTTTATGACACCACCTTCCACCCATAAGTGCATTTTCACTACTGTTCTGGAGCATGAAAACACTAATAACAAATGTTGTCAAAGTTGAAGGTCCAAGAACTCAATTTTTGGTGCATATTGGTTGAAAAATGACATTTAAAACAAATCCATAGGGGTGAATAACATACTATACTAGGTTTTTGGCCTCTCATCTAGCCTGGATGACAAACCCAACACCTATTCTAGGCTCAAGAACACCCTTCCCAATACAAGAAAAATGTTACTTTTTAGCCTAGCTTTAGGCATGTATAAAATGAAAACTATAAGTCATATGGAGTAACCCTAAGATCCCTAATATGCATGGAAATGTCCTCTAATTTCACCCTCAATCTAGTCTAAATCATCTATAAGATAAATCCATGGTAGAAGTTGCAATAAAGGGTCCTAAAATGCAAATTTTTGGTAGTGAAGATATAACTTCTTGACCTCCAACTATTAAATTTGCCTTTGGGACTAGCAGGTGAAAATACACCACTTTGAATGCATCTATATATGCAAATTACACATCTTCTAACAACCATGACACCCACTTCCACCTGCAAGTGCATTTTCACTACTATTCCAAATCACAGAAACACTGACAAAAATGTGCTTGGAAGGCTAAAGGAGAAATAAACTTGTCAAGAGAAATTTTTTACGAGTGTAGAAACAACAAATAATTTTATTAAGCTTCTCTTAGCTTTAATAATATGAAATTATTTAATAATTTTGCCAACCACATGAATGTGGAAGCTTATTTGGTATCACTAACCTAGAAAAAAATGTTAGTATGTAATTAAAGATGAAATTTATGCATGTACTACCTATAAAATTAATAACATTTGGTAAAATTGATTACATCTACATTTTTCCAATCAACATACCTACACATTTTAATCCAATGAACCACTTGGATCTGCTCTAATATTGATAATATCAAGAATAGTTTCATGGTTTAACTCATGAACTTTCCATAGATTCTTATTTCTTAGCCTCCCATGATATTTTTGCAATTGAATATTCATTGCAAGAACCAAATTTGAATAGTTTAGAATCTTCCTATGACTTTCAAAGTCTTCAAACAACCATACATTTGAATTTTTATAGGATATTGTTGAAGCCAAGTTCCAATGACTACCATAGACCCAGTGGGATAATTAATGTTTTCTCCATCTACAACTCGGGAAGTCAATTTTTTCTTTTCATCTACACACTGACATAAGTAGTAATATGTTCCCTCTTCATTGTCCTTATCTACAATATCTACAAAAATGTGGCCTACATCATAAAAAATATTAATGACATTATGAAGATAGATTATGAGAATAAATAGTACATAAAGATTAATATTCTACCTAGCTATACTAGATTGTATATATGGTCAAAGTCATGTGAGGATGTCATTTTAGTAAGTTACAATTCTAGTGGAAACTGATATCTATTGATTGGAATTATATGTTTGGAACTCTAGTCATCCACCCACTCTTGTGACTCATACCCATTCCAAAAAAATTCCATGCATGAAGAATAAAAGCATGCCAAGTGTTGCATATGAATAGTCCAAAAACCTACATTTGAGCTATGAAATGAGTGGAGCTCACTTAAACCTATTAGAGTCATACAATCCTCATATTTTTCAAATTATTTTTCCTCCACTAACCAAAATTATCTATGAATAGTATAATTTTCTTGACCACCATGACATATGTTCTCATTATACCAGTCAGCCATAGTTTTTGCATCAATCAAATTAGCAACATTGTCATATTTTAACTTTTCCCTTGCAATGGCTCTTTTTATACATACTCCAGCACCATCATGCTCTCCTTTCCCATGGCCATTCTTAATGAAACTCCAAATTTCTTCTACATAAGTGGTAACATGCATCCTTCTCAACCAATAAAACATTCATGTATTCTTGAATTGTAATGTGCACTTGTCTAACCAAATGTAATTTTATTTAAAATTAATGTTCCTATAAGTCAACCATCCATAGAACTTATCAAAACAACCTTGCACATACTCTGTACAATTTGATCATTCAACACTGATATAGAAATTATACTCCATTAATATTTTTTGATTTTCCTCTATATTATTAGGTGCATACATGAAAGCTATATGCATGAATATGGCAATTTGTGTTGAGTTGTAATAATGTGATTAAACTTTCATTTGTGGTTTGAATGTGCAATTTTTTTTAAATTTGACTACTAAAACAATAGAATCAAGTGGTAATGTGTCCTTTCTTAGATTGAAATGTTCATCTAACCATTTATCCCTATGTGTGTGTCTTATATACTCATTAATAATTTTTTCCATGAATTAGACCATAAATTTTGAAACAGATATCCTTTCATAACAAGCTCCCACCTTTTAGATTCTTTGTCATCTTTTAATTGATAAGTCAAATATTTGTATTTGCTCAAACCAGCTAATTCCTATCCAATTTCACTTTTACACTCCTTATAAATACATTTTTTCAATTTTGGTAATCCACCATAAATATTACAATTTCCATTCAAATATGTTTTCTTATAAAAGAACTATCATTTGGTCTTTCACAAAAAATATTTGAAATAAATTCCCTAGTTTATTCTAGTGGAACTTATATGCCACACTCTTGGAAAATGTTAATAGTATGCAAAGTACAACAAATATGGTGAAAAACATCATAAGGCATTGAAAGTTCAACATGTTGTCTACAATAACAAGTGGTGTGCATGTGATTTATTTTTACATAAAAAAGTTTGGCCATCTAAAAAAATATTTGACTAATAATAATTTGTCGATGTTTTTCCAAAAAATTATAGTATAATTGTGTTTAATTCATATCCAATAAATGTTTAAGATGTGGTTCACAAATAAGAGAACCAACTCTTCTTTTCACTACATCTCTTACATTGGGTGAAACTCTTGTATTATCTTTCCAAAATTATGCAATTAAGTCTTTCAAATCATTGGATATAAACTTTTCCTTTCATGGAAGTCTACCATAGAATGATCACATCTCTTTTGTATTGGGTTCATTAAGTCTTTCACATCTTGCAATTGCTTTTGTTAATGTTTTTATATTTATATCAAGTTTTTGACTTATTTTTGAAATCAATCATTTTTTCCATGTTTCAACACTTACTGCACAAGTTGTCATTATACATTAGGCAGCATTACAATCTTTGTTGCATGATTTTGGTCCTATAATATGATATTCATCATGTAGATTTTCAACAATTTCATTGTTTTCATCATTTTCATTATCCATGTTAGATGTTCTTAGTCCTAATGTGTATATTATAGGTCTCATCTTAAGTAATTTCATCAAGGAAATAAATAATTGACATATTTGACTATCATACTCCAATATATGAAAGAAACTATCCCAAATTTATTTAACCAATCATCTTGAATGGTAGTCAGACATTTTGTTATGCATTGGTTTCAAAATATTTTCATCAACTTCAATTAAGTAATTATCTTTTCTACACACAATTCTTGGAGGTGTTTTTATTGGTGGAATCCATTCTGAGGGTGTTTCAAAATCATTATATGTTTCCATGAAATTTTCTTCATTATTTGTTTCTAAATTATGTGTTTTCATGAAATTTTCTTCATTGTTAATTTCATCATTATTTGAGTCCATTAAATTTTCTTCATTATGTGTGGATAAAGTATCATGCATAGGCTCTTCATCAACATAATCAAAAAATTTAAAATTTGAATGTGAATTCATAATATTATCTAATTTTCTATTGTCAATTTCATAATAATTCAATTCATTATTTTAAATTTAATCATAATTCAATTCATTATTATAAATTTCACCATTATTTAATTGATTATTGTCAATTTCCTCATTATCTAAGGCATTTAGCTCATCAATGTTAGTATCTTATCTATAAAAAATTATTTGAATTCATACCTTGTTTTTAGCTCTCAAATCTTCTAATTGCTCTGATGATTTGTTCTTCAACTTCTTCCTCCTCCCTGAATGTGAACTGGAGCCCATTTTGACAAAATCAACCAAGAAAGTACTTAATATGTGGGGTCCAAAAAAAACACCAACCAAGAAAGTACACATAATATGTAGGGAATGTTTGTGGGGATAGAAATATCCATTAGGGATAAAATAGATGTTGAAAAGTTAGTTCTTGTTTGTACTTTAATGAATGTGAATGAGTTCCTTGAAGTATAGGCATATACTATACAAACAAGCAAAAGGGCTCATATTCAAGCATGTTTTCCATAATAATACTATAATACGATGCAATAACACTCAATAAGACTATAATATGATGAATGAATCCTTAATATCATGAAATAAGACTATAAAATATTACAATAATGCTATCATATCATTCAATAAGGCTCAATATGATGTAATAAGACTATCATACGATGCAATAATACTATCATGTGATGTAATAAGACTATCATGTGATGAAATAAGACTATCATATGCTGAAATAAGTCTCTAATATGATGAAATTAGGATATCATATGATGCAATTAGGCTATCATATGATGTAATTAGGCTATCACATGATGAAATAAGGCTCAATATGATGTAATTAGGCTATCATATGATGAAATAAGGGTCAATATGATGCATAAATATCCAATACATGATGAAATAAGATTTTTGATAAGACTATGAAGTAATAACACTAATGAATGATGAAATAATTCTCAATATGTAATATGAAATGAGCTATTTTTTCCCAAAATCCCATCATAGGTCCTTACAAAACTAGGTGAATAACATGTTCACAAATTAACACTAATCACATTCATGAATTTATGCATTTGTGATGAAATAGAAGAACTTAGGGGTTGTGTTTGTTATAAAATTAGGATTTAGGGTTATGGGTTTAGTGTAATTAGTTTGTATTAGAGTTATTGCCAAAATCTGGATAACGCAAGTGCAATGAAGACGTGATCACACAAGATAAATAAGTGCACACCACAAGATGCTAAAGCAATTTGACAATAACAAGAAGATAAATTACACAAGACAAAATGGAGAAAACCAAATCTAAATTAGCATGAGATGGCCAAAATGAGGAATACAAGGCATCCCAAGAATAGAATGCAACTCCTCCATGAAAGGTGGTGACAAGGTGCTAAGAATAGAGAAGTAACTCCCATCAAGGGAGTTATTAATGACATTCTTATGACACCTATGACACACAACTCCACATAAGCTAGCCTATCCCAAAAATGTAGGAAAACTCCATATATGCACAAGAAATACAATTTCCCTAATTAATAAATAGGGAAAAATAAAAACCTACACTAATACCCCCCCACAAGCGCAGCTTAGGTGGGAAGTGTGAAAATATAAAATGGGTCCCAGCAATTAGGCCTAATGAGGTACCCATGTACAAATACAATCTCCCATAAGATAGAGAAAAGGAGAAAACCCGTGGGAAAAAAAATCCCCCCCAAAAGAGAGACATAAAAGAAAAGAAGAGGCTAGAAGGCCCCCTAAGAAGATAATGTTACTGCAGATGTGGACCACACCCCAAAAAGAGCTCATAGATGAATGAACTTACTCTCGATGAAAGGTTTGGTGAAGATGTCTGCAACCTACTCTAAAGACTGGCAAAATATCAAGTCAATGACCTGACTATGAATAAGTTCCCAAATGAAGTGCATGTGAATCTCTATGTTCTTGGTCTGCTGGTGCTAAACTAGATTCCTGAAAATCTATATGGTACTCTGATTGTCAAAATAAATGATGGTGGGCTACCTGATAGGAATGCCAAACTCAAAAAGAATCCCTTGAAGCCAAATAGCCTCAATAGTTGCATTAACAGCTCCCCTGTACTCTACCTCTGTGGATGATATAGAAATAGCATTCTGCTTCTTGCTAGACCAACTGATAAGACTAGAACCTAGAGAGAAACTATAACCAAAAGTGGACTTGCAAGTCTATGAATCACCAACCCAATTTAAATCTATATATCCAACCAAGTCAACCTCTGTGCCAAATCTATAATGAATCCCATATCTATGTGAACCCTGTATGTAATGCAAGATCCTCTTAGCTACTTTCCAATGTAGCTCATGGGGTTCCTGCATGAATTTGGAGACAAGTCACACTGAATATGAAATGTCAAGCCTGGTGTGAGTCAAGTAGATGAGACTACCAACAAGTTGTCGATACTAAGTGGCATCAACCAATGATGAAGAATAATCAGTCTCAAGCTTGACTCTTAATAGAAAGGGAGTCAGAGATGGCTTACAATCATCCATGTGAAATTGAGCCAATAAGTCAAGAGCATACTTAGGCTGTGCAAGAGATATCCCTAAATTTGACTATGAAATATTGATGCCAAGGAAGTAGTGCAACAAACCCAAGTCTGTCATGTCAAATCTATCCTGGAGAGATGCCTTCACCGCTGCAATAGCCAATGAAGAACTCCTAGTGATCAAAAGGTCATCAACATATAAAACCAAAATTAGAAGCGAATCATCTTGCTGTAAGAAGTAGACATTAGGATCAAAATGGCACCTAGTGAAACCTACTATGAGAAGGAAGGAATCCATCTTGGCATACCAAGCCCGAGGGGCCTATTTGAGGCCATAGATAGATTTCCTAAGTCTGCATACTAAGGAATAATTCTAAACAAATCCTGATGGTTGCTCCATGTAGATATCCTCCTCTAAGCCTCCATGAACAAAGGCACTTTTCACATCCATTTGATGCACATTCCAACCATGTGTTGTGGCAATAGCCAAGGTGAGTCAGATAGAATTCATCTTTGCAACGGGTGCAAAGGTCTCTAAGTAGTCAATGCCTGCCACCTATGAGAAACCCTTGGTGACCAATCACACCTTATACTTATCAACCGACCCATCTACTGCAAACTTGGTCTGATATATCCACCTACATCGAACCATCTTTCTTCCCTTAAGAAGTGAAGTCAAATCCCAAGTGTGATTTTTGATTAAGGAAGAATATTCTTCCTCCATAGCACTATCCCACTCAGGTACCCCCGATGCCTCTCGAAAAGTTTGTGGATTTGAAACTGAAGCAAAGAAGGCATGTGGATCTCTCTAAAAATCCCCCCTAGTACATATATCATCTGTGGGATCTCCTACCCAAGTGTCAACACTCTCAAGTGTCTGTCTGGCCCAAAGTGGCCCAGAAGTGGGCGAGTCAGGGGCTAACTCCTCATCTTTTGACTAACTAGAGGTGGATTACACTGCATCACTGTCCTCACTGTCTGAACTCAAATAAGAAGAAGATGTCTCTCGCTCAAGAACCTGCTGTGGCCAATCTGAATCTGATGAGGAATCATCATGAAGAAGTAGATCCGATGAGGGAGAAAAAGTGTCAAGTGTTGAGTCTCTAGGACTCTCTTGAAAATGGACACTTCTCTCAATGAACAACTCATGTGTGACTATATCTAGAAGGTAATATCCCTTAATACCATTTGGATATCCTATAAAGATGCAAGGCTTGGACTGACATTCCATAGCTTTGTGTTTCTTCTTCACAATGTGGGCCATGGCTAGGGATCCAAAAAATCTATGGTGCTCAACATCAGGTTTCCTTTTATGCCAAGCTTTAAAGGGTGTTATCCCTTTCAAAGCTTTGTGAGGAACCTTATCTGAATGTAGCAAGCACAATTGATGGCTTTGGCATAGTACTATGGTGCTAGGGATTTGGAGTGAATCATATAGTTACCCATCTCTTTCAAGAACCTATTTTTGTGTTCTACAACCCCATTTTGTGAAGGACTGTAGGTGACTGTGTGCTACAAATCAATCCCCTCTATGGTGCAAAACTACTCAAATCTGATGCTGACATACTCCCCTCCATTATTAGTTTGAAGAACCTTGATGGATTTCTCACTCTATTTCTCAACAAGAGCCTTGAAGTCTAGAAAATTTTCAAACACTTTAGACTTTTGTTTGAGAAAATATATCCAAGTGTACCTAGATAAATCATCAATGAAAGTGAGGATGTACTTGGCCCTTGTGAAAGATGGTTGGGAAATGGTCCCGATCCATCACTGTGGACTAAATCCAAAGGTTGTGAAGCCCTCCAAGCTTTGCCTTTGTCAAATTTTGCTTCGGAATGCTTTCCAAGGGAGCACCCCTCGCAAAGTCCTTTTGAGAATTGGACACGAGGCAAGCCAATGACCATGTCATGTTTGCAATGTTGCTCAAGATAGCGATAGTTAAGATGGCCAAACCACTCATGCCATAATTTGCTAACTCCATTTGAATGAGTTATCAATGCTATTGGAGAAGAATCTGATGCAAAATGTGAGAAGGTGTATAACCTAGCTTGGTGATCTGCCCTTCCCATTTCCACTATAGTATCACTATGCAACTCCCTAATAGACACTAAATCTGGTGAAAACTCAACTCTCATGCCCTAACCAATGTGAGTGATTTCATACACTGATAAGAGATTGGTTGAAAGAGAAGGAATAGTTAGAACATTGTTGAATGTTCCTCCTATTTCAACTGACCCTCTCCTTGCAATGAAAACTGATGTGTCATCACCCAAACTAATTGAAGTCATGCTACAAGGCTCTAAAGATGAAAACTCAACTAGTGAAAAGCCCATGTGGTGAGAAGCACCTGAGTCAATGACCCATGAAGATGTGGAAGCTATTGTAGATACAAGTGCCTTGCCCTTTTCTTTCTCTTTACCCTTGCCTTTTGCCTTTGTAGAATCTTGGGTTGATGAATTCTGCTTGATGGACTCAAGAACACCTATGTTGTTCTTCTCTAGAAGATGAGTTAGGTGGTCTATTAATTTCTTCATGCATTTGTGTTCATCATGCCCTATCTTTTCACAATAGGCACACTTAACCTTCTCTTTCTTAGGTTTAGCATTGGAGGATGAAGACTCGATGTTATTTTTGGCAGGATTGTTGTTTTCGTTCTTCTTCTCCTGATCCTTATTCTTTTTCTTCTTCTCCTTTGTTAAAGTATTGTCCTTACCATTTCCAGCTATCAAAGCTTGGGGTTGAGTAGACTTCATTGTGCCCATTTAAATTAGCTTATCTTGCTCCCTAGTCAAGTCGGCAATGAATGAATCCAAAGAAGGCATTTTCCATGTAGTGCCAAGGGCACTTTTTGTGGCATGGAAAGTGGAGACAAAGACTGAATAGCTTAGACCTAGCTTTGCAAGAATAGAAAGTATGAGTTGATCATCTTTCTTCTCTATCTCACATTCTTTCAATTGTAATATAAGGGCCTTAAACTTAGTGAAGAAGTCCTGTAGGGTGTTAAAGTTGCTAGGACTTAGACTTATGAGTTCATTTTCGAGCTCATGACCTCTCATCTCATCAAGATTCCCGAACAACTTTTCTAAGGTGTTCCATATGTCATTAGGAGTTTTGGAGGATTATAAGTGGAAGAGAAGTTTTGGAGACACAGACAAGCTCAGTAACCCAAAGGCTTCATCACTACGGTTGTACCACTTAACCTTTTCAGCATCTATGTTGGGTTCTACTTTTATACCCATGGTGATCCTATAAAACCCTTTGATTCTAAGAATGATTGACATTTTGAATTTCCATTCATGATAGTTGAAGGGTGTTAGGGGTTTAAGTTGAAAAGAATCCATTTTTAGCTGAATTTAGGTGAAGTTGTGTTGATTGCAAGTTGTGAATTTATGCAGAAAAGGAGAATGAAAGTGAAAAATTTGCAAGTTGTGAAAAATCAATCACACCCCCCTAAAATATTAAGCCCCCCCCCCAAATATGCAAGTGCACGCTCAAAAGACATTGGACTCAGCTGAAAATGCGTCTTAGAGTAATCAGTGCAAGACTAAAGCAAATAGGACGTCGGACTCAGCTGAAAATGCGTCTCAGGAGACCCAAATTTTTGGCACTCTATAAACTAGTACATTTTTGAAAAATAACAAGTCTACACTATTGAATTAAAAGCACTTTTGCAAAAAATGGCACCTAAAACCGAGCTACCATTTCCAAGATTTTAAAGTTATAATTTTTCTGTAAACTAGTGTTTTTGCAAAAAAGGCACTAAAACATTAAAAAATACCTGTTATGGGGAGAGAAAGTGGCCTTCCAACCACTCATTGGATTTGGCATAGAATGAGGAATCCAAATGAGGTCTTTGTGAGGGGGAATTGGCCTCCTACCAACTCGGGCCTCACCCTTCGTCTTCGTAGGTCAAAGATATGAGTAGAAATTAAACCTCTAAACTACCTTTTTGAATGCTAATTCAAATTTGATTTTAAATCAAACATTTAAATTATTGATTTAAAATTAGAATAATTATCAAAAGTAGTTTTGTCAATAAAATATGGAGAGAAAGAGAGGGCCCACCACCAGTGTTGGAAATAAACAAAAAAATAGTCTTAAATAGAGTGCCAGCTGCAGCAAACCCCAAGCGCCCAAGAAAATTTGTGACACCAGTAGTCAGACGTAGCAAAAGTTTTGGTTTGGCATGGCACAAGGTATAGTGATAGCCATCGTCATTCCCATCTCCATTTTGTTGTGGCAGCAAAGTTCAGAGGCTACACCCAAAAGTTCAGGGCGTGATAGGTTACAATAAAGAAGCCAGCTGTTGCTGTACAGACTGGGCAACAATGAATGTGGTATGCACCTGGGCTCTTTCCTCAAGCTGGAGCTGAAGTTGGGATGGAGCAGTTGGAGCAGTAGGCTAGAAACTGTGGCGTCCAAGAACAAAAAAAAGATTACAGAGATCCCCCTTTTTTTGCAGAATGACAAACCTAAAATTCCTCCGCCTTGCTGAAGCAAACCACAGATCTAGACAAAATGTCTTGGCAAATGCTAAATCAGAATTAAATTTTTAAACAAGATCCGTATGGATTAGCATGAGTTTTCAAAAAACTCTACCAAAGCTCTAAAATGCAACATATTTTTTTAAAAAAATCTAAGAAACCAAAGTAAGAATTTCAAAATAAACTACTAGCATAACCAGACACAAGATTATCGAGTTTGCTCTGATACCATATCAGATTTGTTGCCAGAATCCAGATAATGCAAGTGCAATGAAGACATGATCACACAAGATAAACAAGTGCACACCACAAGATGCTAAAGCAATTTGACAATAACAAGAAGATAAATTGCACAAGACAAAATGGAGAAAACCAAATCTAAATTAGCATGAGATGGCCAAAATGAGGGATACAAATAGGAGAGTACTTAAGTAACTCCTCCACAAAAGGTGGACAAGGCACCCCAAGAATAGAATGTAACTCCTTCATGAAAGGTGGTGACAAGGTGCTAAGAATAGAGAATTAACTCCCATCAAGGGAGCTACTTATGACATTCTTATGACACCTATGACACATCTATGGCACACACCTCCACATAAGCTAGCCTATCCCACAAATGTAGGAAAACTCCATGTATGCACAAGAAATACAATTTCCCTAATTAATAAATAGGGAAAAATGAAAACCTACACTAATAGTTTGTACATGTGTATATGTCATGAAATTAGTGTTTAAGGGAACTACATACTTGTTCAAGTGATAAAATTAGGGTTTATGATCAACATGTCACAAAATGTGACCTAATTTAGCCCTTTCAATCACATCATAGACTCCAATTTAGGTTCAATAGGTTGAAATTAGCCACATTTGCATTAGTATTTTCATTTATGATTAAATTAGGGTTAGTTATGTCATATATGTTGCATATATATTATACAATTGATTAGGCCATAAATTTGGTTTAGGGGCTCAAATTTTCCTAAATCACATCCCTAATTAAACCAATTGACTAATTAGTTCAATTCATGATAGATATAATCCTAATTAATTTTGTCCCAAATCATATATATTATGATCTTATAGTTATGTCAAGAAGGGGTTCAAATTGGCCTTTCATTCCTCCTCGATTGAATTGCCCCTATAATTGAACCTTGTTGTGCCACATGTGTACCTCATACACCCAAAAGTGTTAAATCTATCAAAGATATATCTAGTCCTAGAAATTTTAGAGTTTGCGATACCTTAGGAGGCCAAATCTAATTACATATCACCACATGTACCTCCTACATGATCGAAAGTGTTAACACTATTAGAGGTTTCAGGTCATAAAAGCATTAAATAACTTTATTAAATCCCTATGAGGCCTAATATAATTAGATATGTATGTATGTGTGTATATTGTACCCACATATATTTGTGTTAGATATCTAACTATCACTAGTCCTAGAAGCATTAGATTTGTCAAACCCTTAAGATGCCCAATCTAATCAAAGATTTATAAATGTGTAGAAATAAGTCTAGTACACCTAGAGAAGTGTTAGAGTTTTTAGATATGCACATCTTTGATACTTAGAAATGTTCCATCACTGAGCCAACCAATCCAACTAATGTCTATTAAAAATTTATCATACATACATAGAATCTAATAATGTCTAAATATTGACATTGATCCAATCAACTCATGTCTAGTAAATAATTCACATGGTATGAGCCTCTGACTTGCCATTATTATACAAAAATTATCATGTAGAGCCCTTTAAGGTCTCGTCTAAATTGATCAAGCACCAAACATTACCAATTTTCTACATGTATGTATTCAAATTATTTATATCCCTTTGCCTTGAAGTACCTCTAGATATCCCAAAACTTACATTAATACTAAGTCCTACATGAAAGAGAAAACACAATTCAGTAATAAATGAGCCTTATCCTCAAATCCCAAGTCAGATCACGAATTATGAGTCATGTACTACTTTATTGCAATCCACATCATAAGGTTTAATCCCATGACAATGAAATATGAACAAGATGATTGAATATATATGTAAAAAATATATATATATATATTCTTTAAACCTTCAGGAAGGGGGTACACACTCGTATTCAATTCTAATCAACCATCTATATGAGGTGAATATTTCATCATGCACATGAACAATTATTGGGTCTCTCTACTTAGCATCACCCTTGAGGGGAAGCAGGTCTTAGATTTAGGGGACATTAGCACATGTTTAATGTATCTTGAATAAGTTCAATAGAGTCTGATTTGGGGTAACTTATACATATGTCATACTTGGTCAGTGTCTTTTTGACGCTATTCCTTCATGGTTTCCAACAAAGTCTTTACTGCATTTAGATATTTTCTAAGCTATACATTCATCACTATAGGCATGCCATCTTAAAACCACATCATCACTAATGGATACTTGTGACCATTTCAATTTTATTGAGCTCAAAACCACATCTTATATAAAATAAAACACGTACCTAACTTGACCAAAATATTTAAGAATTTAACATGTACATACATTGTAGGTCTATCATCCCACTTTCGTATCTTACCATCCCAATTACATAGTAAGGTATAAAGCTATATAGTATTGATAAGCATCAAGTGTTATCTAGATTATTTTTGAGATTGCAATTGTTACAACCATGGTGTAGTTAGGACTAGTCCCATGTCAAATACACACTCTTTATATGATATGGGAATGGATGGAATGGTTGATGGTTATCCCATGTGTGATGGAGGGGTAAATGAAGGAGGTGCATGGAATGGAGGATTAGACATATTTTTACAAGAGATATTAATTTTAGGAAAAATTTGAATAAGGTATTTGAATACATTAGGGGAATCAAACTCAAATAATTGTAACAATATAAGACTCTTGTTATACTTTCAATTAGGACCTCAAAATGCGCCTATTGAATTAGATGCACTCAGTGACCTTGGAGGAAACTTAAGGGATTTTATTCAACACATTTTAGGAATGTTTTTGGGACAATCTAAGGCATGATTAATAGGTATTGGGCTCCATTAGATAACATTCTTGAAATATATATCAAAGAGATGCACTATTACACCAAGGGCTCAATTATTATTTCTACTTACACAAGATTGTCTATACTACATAGTCTAATTCAATGGGTTTGCCACATAAACAAATTAGTTCAAAATTTATAAATAAATGGGTTTGGTAAAAGATATAAAATAAACAAAAAAAGGGTAAGATAGGATTTTAGGCAAGTAGGATAATATCAATAAGAAACACAAAATTTAAGAGCAAGTCAGATTTTATTCAAGTAGGGTGGTAAGGTATATCCTTTTCCTACTATAGGAAAAATACCAATAGTTGTGCATGTTTCAGTTTTCAAACAAGGATTTTGTTAACATGTGTTCTATTGATGAAAAATATTGGTTTATATAAATATTAAAATGCACTAGAATCTAAACATGTAATATCTAATATTGGTTTAACATTTATTTTATAAAATTAGAAGTAACCAATCACATCTTGACAAGTAAGAGTCAAGTATTTATACTCTAATTCACAAGGATTGGTACACTCAAGGTTATGTTTTAATCATAGGCTTAAAAAATGCATTTTATGACCTCTCATGATAAAATCCATTATATTGTCAAATGTATAATGTGTTATACCTTGAAACCTTAGTTAGAAGTAGTTAAGATGACATATTAAAATAGGCAATTTTTTTGAATTCTAATGTGATGTTATGGCACCTTAATTCACTATCAAAATCTAATGGAACCTTTTCCCTATAAAAAACACAAAATTTGACATTTCCCCTATAAGGATGCATGGCTAATGGGACCTTTCCCCCATAACAAACACGAAATTTGTTTGTTTCATTTTATTTCAAAGAAATGCATATGCATTATATGATGTGTATTCATTCTTTATTGTGTTATATAATTCATATGAATTATTTGAATTTGAATTTAAAACCTTGCCTTTAGGCTTAAAAATGTCTTGGATTTCTAAGTCAGAGGCTTGGGACTATGCATCTACAATAGAGACTGAGAGTTTTAGGAAAAACCAACAAATTTTAACTTCAATCGTCAAATACACTATAGATTTCAATATCAAAATTCAAAAAATTATTACCATTATGATGAGAACATTATCCTTTTTCTAAATGTATGATTTTTATAATTTTTGGGCTATTTTAAGGGTTCAAACTATATTTATTTCTAACAACACCTTTTTAAGCCACTACATGCCTTACCTATACATGCCTATTCATGTTTATCTAATTTGATTTTCATTGATACAAATGCAAAAAAATTATATGGTAATAAACTGGGCCTAATTCTACACACGTTCAAAAAAAATCAATTTTCACTTTTTTTGAGATAGTCAGGGTGGGTCGCATGATCGGCTATCCATTTTGTATCAATTTTTAGGATATACTTAATTTTAAAATTAATTAAAAAAATCTTCATCAAAAAATTATAAAAATGCATTCATAACACACTAGAAGATCTAATATAAATATTCACCAAAGGATTTATAACAATATTAAATGATGCTCAAAAAATGTTGGTCGCACGGAATAGAACAATTCAAATTTTCTTAAAAAACTCTTCAAATTTTAGATGTTTAACCTATTTATACTTAATCATTTTAAAAAAAATATATTTTTTGGAAACTAGACTCAAAATTTTACAGTTCATATTTTTATACCATCTTCAAATTTTGAGTGTATCCATCTCTAAGATCTACAAAAGTTCACATTTCTAAAATTTCAAACAAATCATGTCCACAAGTAGGCCTTTTTTTGTCCCCCAAGTTGGTGCACTTGCCCTTCTTGTATATCTTTCAATTTTTGTATTGGTTATGAGATCCTTTAAAACCCATTTATTTACCATATCAACTATAATTTTTTTTTTCAGCATTTTTACAAACACTTTACATTTATCCTTCATTTCCCTAGTGGATCTTGGGTATCACCTTTGGGTTATTTTTATCAAATATTTACCATTCTTCACTTTTATTTAGTCTATTATGGTTATTCATCCTTTTTTTTATCCCCCCTCTAATTGGGATTAACTATAATATAAATTATTATGAAATATCCCATGAAGGTTAGTACAACTTATATAGTGAGTGGACTATCACCTTTCATAGCATAGCCTAATCACTTCCCAAGAAAATTTCTCATTTCATATGATTGGCTATAAGCCTACTCATTATTTAATCACTCATTTTCACATGGGATATCTTAAATGGTCCCCATATATCCATTTTACTTTGAGTTGAGGCACACCTGGGTTTTTTTTTAAATTTCATTTTTCATTATGAGGAAATTTTATGAGTCTTTTAGTCACCATGGTCTTTAAATTATCCTTTATAGCGGACGGGCATAAGCTCTCTTGTGTTCATTATTTATATAATCAATATTTGGTATTTATATATAAATATGGAGGAGAAATAAAATAAAAATATGATCAAAAGTCAAATAATTTTTTTAAAATTTAGATCACACCAAATAATGTAAACATTTTTGGTACATGCCATATTATAATTGAATCTTAAAAGCCATAACTGGCTTGTGATAGAGATGAGATCCATTAGATATGGTATGCCAATAGACTAAGTTATGAGGTATTATACCTTTATATCATTATATATCTTTTCACCTTATAGTGATACCCACTTTATTTTCAAGTATATAGTTTTCACAGTAGACTGATGGATCTGTAAGGGGTCCTAAGGAGTGAGGAAAATATTATGGGAAGATAAGATTATTTTAATTTTCATGAAATATACTTCATGGGATTATTTATTCACTTCTCTTGTTATCCCAAGTTTATTATTATTAGGTGGATTTTCATATGGACTTGATGTTGGAAATTCTTATCTCAGTCCACTTGACTAGAGTGTTGTCTCCAATAAGGATTTACACTTTTGTGTTGTGGTACTTGTATATAAATTATCATCATATATCCATGATACCTAATTTATTTATATCACTTTTAGTTTATCATGTTTTTTCTTGTCTGATTTTATATTTACATTATAAACACCATTTATGATGCCACTTGGCTTTTCATTTTGTGAGTTGCATTGTAAGGCCTTAGGGAATACAACTTAGCATTTGTCACCTATTCCCATCACTATTTATATCCACACCATCTTAGTCATCATATTATTTTATTTATATATTTTTTCTCTCATTATATCATGTTGTATTACAAGCATTGATTTTGAGTTCTCACTCATAGGAGTCTTTTTCTTATATTTCCATGATGTCCTTGTTTCATTTGAGTTGACTTTACTTATCTTACATTAAAATTTATTAACAATCATTTTTGTCTTTCTTGATGTTTTATTTAAGTTAAATTTATTTGTCTTACATTTTGAATGATTTTATTTAAGTTGAATTTACTTATCTTACATTAAAATTTATTAACAATCATTTTTGTCTTTCATGACATTTTATTTAAGTTGAATTTACTTATCTTACATTTTGAATGACAATTATTTAAAGTAATATTTGTCTTTGTTTATTTTTTATTATGATTATCTTTACTTATCTTACATTTTGTGATGTCATTTTTAAAATCATTTTTGTTTTTATTTTTGTTTGATTTAAGATTACTTTACTTGTATTACATGGGATGACATAATTTTAAAGCATATCATGTTTTTTTTATATTTTTCATTTTATTAAATTATATATTTGTGTTTTTAATTATAATGATTTTAATATCTCATGTGGTGTGTTCTATATTCATCTTATCATTTTATCTTATTGTTTCATCTTTTTCTTGTTTAATTTTTTTATTTACTTAAGAATTTTATCATTTTTGGGGGCTTCTATGTTACCATCCATTTCATAAAATTTGATAAAAAATAGTAAAACATACATCATAATACATATCATTATCCAATAACATGATATATAAACAATAACATTTTCCACAAAGAAAATAGCTCATACATGACATCATACATCTACATAACCAAACTAAGTCATAAGAATATCTCTTTGTATATAAATGTCTCAATTTTCTACATGGGTAAATCATGATACATAATATATATGTATCTAAAATGTAATTGAGTATAAAATGGGTTCTAGGCATATGGTCCACCTTCAACCCTCATTAGGGAGAGGTACTAGAGTTTCCATAGATGTTACATATCAAGCAACCTACAAAATTATTTTTAATGTTAATTTATCTTATTTTTAGCATCAACCTATCCCTTTAACCAAGAAACATGTGCATATAGATATCATTAATGTATGGTGGTATTCATTTGATCAACCTTCTCTATGGCAAAATATTGATGTCATGATGCCTTACCTCCTCCCATCCCTGTCGATGCCATCACTTGAGTAGTATTCTGGTCACATCATTATATATGCTTACAAACATCACCAACTACTCAAAACCATCTAACATGTGTTATGTACATTGATACTACATGATTATGTATCCTTATAGTGTCATGTTTAGGAATAATATGTTTAAAAATATAATGGTTGGTATCCTCCACTAGAGTCCTCCATCATGTCCCCTCCAACATCACATCATCATAAATTAAACCAATCTAATGTCATGTATGTATATATGTGTGTTTGTGTGTATAAACATACACACACACACACACACACACACACACACACACACACACACACACACACACACACACACACACACACACACACACACACACACACACACACACACACACACACACACACACACACACACACACACACACACACACACACACACACACACACACACACACACACACACACACACACATCACTATTGTCTTGAATTTATAAGTATAAATCAAAGGGGTGAAAATGATATCATAAACTCAAATATATTACATAAAAATATAATTTGAATCACCATAACCACAAAAGACACTTGTACCATCATGGATACATCTTGGCATGAATCCTCACCACCTTCCCCATGAGACCACTACTAATTTGAGAGTATATTTGTGTGCTTATAATTATATGGTCAAATATTCCATAGAGATTGAAAAATATATCTTTATTATCTATAAGGCATTGGTATTTCCTACTCATCTCCTCTATCCCATTATGGTTTCCTTTACTACCTAAGTCATTATCTAAATACCACATGTTGATGATTTTTGACTACATGGACCATAGTCATCACCCTTGACTGCCTACACATCATGTCTCACTCACATGTCTCATCCAATAGGCCTAGACAATCAAAGGTGTTGGTAAGTGTGTAATGCCAAACTATCTTTAGACATGGTTTTAAGGGTGAAGCTCTACCCACCACATGTAGTGGTTGGTGAAATGACTCTAACCCCTATCATGTACTATGGTTCACCATGATTTCCATACATCTATAGTTCCTATATAAGTAATAAATATATTTGAATCTTTCATGATGGTATTCATCATAAGCTTATGTGGTATCACTCAAACAACATGGTCCTAAGCCCACCTCCTCAGTCATTAGAGGTGATCATTAATAATATGAGGGATCTCATTGATCTGTATATTAGGAACCTCTCTTAAATCCAAATGGAAAAATTTATAATTAGTCTCATCATTGACTATCCCATATTCAAAGATATATGTAAATCGTGCATTAATTTTACCCATATCACATATCTTAAGAATAATAAAGTGCCTTTCTCAAGCATTGAGCAACACATAATTATAATTTACAATAGGATGGTTTAATTTGACTTATCTCACAACATATGTGTAGTCATAAGTCTAATCAAGGACTTATAGATTTTTTAAATGCAAAAGATGCACACCTAAAATAATTTTATGATGATCTTATACTCATCATACCTACCTAACCCAGTAGCCCATTGGGCTAGCTCTCACTACTTATCTTTGATCTTTGGTGTATTTCATAACATCACCATGGGTTTAAAATGTATCTTTAATTTTTCATGTAAATAATCTAGGATATCTAAATAACTATTACCCCCATCCACTGCCCACATTAATGTGTCAATGGTCCTTTTGTATCACCCTAAAAATATGGAAATCAACTCAAAGCTAAGCATAATCTAAAGCATATGCATAATCTCACTAAGGCCTAGTGTGAAATTTTGTGATTCATCCACCACTGATAGTCTATCTAGTATATCTAGTTGTAGACATCTAATTCCTAACACCATTTGTGTTGAAATTCTCAATCTTACTTGAATTGCACTCAAATGTACATTTTAGGCTAAAATCCATAAAACACCCTAGATGGTTCAAACTTGTCATTCATAAGTGTTGATTTAGGTCAAAGTATCCCTAAATAGGGAAATGTATTTTATGGGATAGCTAACTTTGATCAGATCATTTTAAGAAAAAATGATGGTTTTGCCTTTTATGCTCTAGATCACTCTTTTCTCCTAGATTCATTGGTACACATCATGTACCTTTGTTATTTTGTGTTGTCAAAATCCTAAATGGGAATACAATTCCAACACATCTAGCATCACCCTCTAATTCTTCTTGAGTTAAATTATGATCCAATAATATGATTTTTTGACCATTTTAATTAATTGAGGGCCAATTTCTAAATAATTACACAAATGTTGATTAACCTTATTTAAGGATAATTAATCTAAATCAAGATCTTAAGTTAATTTTCCATGAGAGTTGTTGAATATTTATTTTTAGAAATGGATTTATATTAACTACATCATCAGGTGACATCATTTCTTGGGAAGACATCCCTAGGCCATAAATGTCACAAATATCAGGATTATGGGTCACCCATGCCTAGTTAATGCCTCCAATGCCTCTTTTGTGTCCCTTATTCTAGGGTAATGATGAATATAATTATGGATTTAATTATAAATATTTAATGAATCGTCAACCACACATATTCATCTCAAGATGGATGGTTTAGGTTGATTCTGGTCATTCTTGAAAATCTATAAATAAAGAGGCCATGAACATCATTTTTAATCTTGAATATTTCAAAGTTATAATTTTAAATTATTTTCATAATTATTTTAATTTTTAGCATTGATTTTTTTTGAAATCTTCATTTATAGGCTACTTTAGTGATTCCAAATCATGAGCTTAGGTTTTATAGAGTGTTCTTTAGACATTGGAGGAGTTTACCACCATTGTTGATAAAGAAAAGGATTCTTGATCAAGCGAGAACATGACCACTTTTGGAGAATGGATTCACTTGGGAAGGTATATATTTCTTACTTTATTTCATTTATCTTTCATTGTCATTAGTAATTCTCACATGAATAGATAGGTTTAATGCGGTTTGTTCTTATGCATTCTTCCTTTGGTTTATTAGACTAATGTGTAACTAATAATTTTATGTAATCCTCTCTACATTTTTTCATACCCAGTGGGACTAATGCATCCTACATATCAAGAAGATCAAGAGGTAACTTGAAAATTTCAATTTGGATGCTTAAAACTCTTCCTACATGTTTTTCTAACTTCATTTGGCCATATTTTATCTTCACAGGTTTACACAAGTAACTGTCAACACTCAAAGGAATCATTGATAGTTAAGTAAGCCATCAATGGTAATTTTAAACCATTTATGGTCAAGTATAACCATCATCAATCATATATAACCATCGGTGGTCACTGTCAAAATATAGACCCAAGAGTTAATAGGCTATTTTAAAATGCTTGGTTTAGGGTCATCTAAACTCTGATTTTTCATGATTTTTTTTAAAACCACATGTTTTCTTCCATATTTTCAGAATTTAAAATTATTTTAGTTTCAATTTTCATATATTTTTCACAAAATTTTTAAAATATCTTTTGATTTTTCTAATCTAACATATTTATTTTTGGGGTGGTGCCTTCAGGGTAGACAGGTAACCAACATACTTGGAATTTGTTAAAACATGATATTAAGACATCTTTGGCATGATTGTAAAATGAATTAGGAATCTTTTTTTTGGTGCTTAATGAAAAATTTAGGTTATTAAGTGAATTTTTTGATAATTTAGGATTTCAAAATTATAACTTAAGACCAAAGGGTCAAAAGAACACCACCCAATATTTCAACTTGGTGCTTAAAAATGAACTCACCTTTCCAAGTTTTTTGTATTCATTTAGCTATTTAATATATTTTGTTTGAAAAGAGAGGGATTCCATGTGTATGATATTCCAATTTACCCCTTTAGGTAACCCTTATAATCAAAAGTTCCATTCCTATTACAAAAATCCTAGTCCAAGGCATAGAAAGAAAATTATTTAAAACACTCCCCAAAAACTCGTAATAGTATTTAGTGAACTTGACATGACCTTAAAGTCTTTATATTTTATTATTTTTTTATTTCATGAATTATTGGATTATGATTGGGACTTAATTACATCCAATGAGTTCTTTAGGGAAGCTTTGACCTGAGGTTTCATCTCTCAACAATGACTTCATCCACTCAATCTGAGTTGCACATGGGATGTATTTGCACTTTAGACATCACACTACACTGAAACAAAATTAGGATGTATTGGTTGAAAAAAATAATATACCTTTTCTCAACAATCCAAGTTTCATGGAAATCCAATTTCTATGCCTTTTTTTTGCATCATTTAACATGAAAGTTATTGTGCAATTGATGCCCCTGGAATGATAAAAAACTTAGTAGTTTAGTCAACCCCACTTTACCATACCTTATCATTTTAGACTTAAGACATTCATTTTTTGTCATTATCTTACTTGGTCTTGATTTGTGTTTAAAACTACTTGTTAACTCAATGAACTTAATCAAAACACATTATCCCCAAAATTCTTGAGCAAGGGAGGCATCACATTGTCCAATTGGAAAATTCATCTTTTCCTTGTTCAAATTGTTATCAAAAACTTTGTGTCATGTCATCAAAGTTGGTTTAGTTATGCTACCTAATTGATTCTAGACCTTTTACCCAATTTTTTAAAGTCCCTCATTTATAATCCACATTCAAAATTTAACCTTTCTAAGTTTTAAGGGTTGGTGTGTTAAATTAGGTTCACCATTTGAACACTAAAATTATTATAACTTGGGTTCAATTTTTCACTTAGATTGAGGGCCATTTATTAGACTCAAAATCACATTATCATCTTGGTGGACTCAAGTCAGCTTATGTATCACTCACGCTTTGAGTCCTAGAACATATTTTATCCTACTAGAACCATGTGGTGATGTTTTAATACCTATTTGGTCCTAGATTTGAACTTAGTGATTCATGCATGTTTTCAAATCTTGAATTGCTTAGTTCATTTTATCTTCTTCATAATCCGAAGAGCTTTCCTCTAATTTTCAAGGGTAAACTTTTCAAAGTTGAAACTAGCTTTTATGATAGAGTTGTATCACAAAGATCTAAGCTTTGGTGTACTAGTTTTCACTTTGGGTCTTTGAGTTACCTTACCCTCTTCCAATCTATATAATTTTAGCTTTAATAAAATTTGAGTAAATTCATGAACCAAATCTTGTAATTGTGTGTGGTTCCAAGCCATCCTCCTTTATAGTCTCTTTTGGACCCTAGTTATTTGTTTGAAAAGAACCAACACATACCTTATTTAAATGTTTGTAAAACATTGATCCAAATCTAGTCAAGCATAGGGAACAACTCTTTTTAAACATGACTCAAAGGTTAAATCATAGTGGGGCCTCTTATGGCCTTAGCTATGAGGATGAGAAATTTTATGATGGTCATGATAACCCCATTTTTTTTGTGACATCCCCATAATAGTATGATCTGAAGATGATCATAATGAATATCAACCCTAAGGAGATCAAGATGAACCAGTTCTCAAGTTGATAGAATCAAGTGCTAGACTACCTTCATACTTTCCTATAGAGCAATTTCATACCTTAGTTAGAGAAGGATAACAAAGATGACAAGAATAAGCTTTCTCAAAAATAGAAATACCTTCTTCTTCTAACAAAGGAAAAGATATACAAACATAGTCAAAATCAATAAATCCAAATCTTCTAGCCAAGATCAAGATAATAAGTCAATGATATGTGGATCAACTTGTTGTAGACTTAAATGAATCATTAGTTTCCACTTCAATTCACAATTATGCTTTGAAAGAATAGGGAAATGTGGTTGAAGGTATGCAACAAATTTTTTGATGAAAACATAACCATAGTGGATCAAGGTAACCTAAACAAATAGTTAAAGTCACAAGAGATCTTACAAAATGTTCCATTTGACATAGACCATACATTATTTAACCATCAAGAACCTCTTGTTTTGTTACATTACAAAATCATATACCCAAACATTTAATTTGAATTAAGGAAATCCCTCAAGACAATTTGTCTAGTTCATTCCAACCAACACAACGATTAGCAAACAAACACAGAACTATCCAAAATCAACAAGATACTAAATAGCCAAATTCAGGGAATGTTTTACAATCCAAGAATCAATGGCCTATTTTCTTAACCTAATGAGTAAATTAGAACTAGATCATAGACCGAAAGGTATACATTCCCTATAGATCCACACAAAACTAGGGACACATTTGACCCCAACAAAAATAAAACCAAGGGCACATTCCACCCGAACAACAATAAAACCAGGGGAACATTCCACCCTAATAACAACAAAACTAGGGGTACATACCACCCCAAAAACATCTTATCCAATCCACAAATGCACCAAACATGCAAGAGTGGAAATATATGAAAGAAATTGTTCAGAGTTTGGAGATAAATAATAAAGTTCAAAAGTACAAATTCAATGATATATGTCCATATCCATTTAATTTATCTATTCTCCAAAACCCATTTCCACCTCATTTTGAGGCACCTAAATTTTATAAATACAAAGGAAAGCAAGATACACATGAGCACATACATGCATTCTTTATCTTATGTCAAAAGGTTGATTATAGTGGCAAGTACTTGCTTCAACTATTTCCATGAAGTTTAGTGGGATAGGGTTTAGATTAAATACTTAAACTACCCAAGGGATCAGTTAAAAATTGGAATGACTTATCCAAAAAGTTTGTTAACTATTTATTTTATAACATATAACATGAATTGACCATTGTTGACTTGTGCAAATCCAAACAACATGATGGTGAAAGTTTTTTTCATATCTGCAAAGATGGAGAGCATTGACAGACCACTTTCAACATAACTTTCTAGACAAATATTTGGTTGATATCTTTGCAAAAAACTTGCATCTTGAAGTCACACATAATCTATAGCTAGCTTGTACTAACTCATTTGAAGAAATTATGGACAAAGGAGTGTAGATTTAGAAGGCTCTTATTTCTAAGGGCCTTGTTAAGATTTTTGCACAAGGTCAAACATCTAATTAGACTAAATCATTGGTTTAAATAGTTGTGAAGGATAAGCCTAAGGGCTTTAGAAAAAATAAGAACATGGTTGGAAATGGGGTGACTAAAATAAGATATGTACAAATGGTGTAGGCTATTCCTTCCCCAAATGCATAATTAACTCCCCAAAATACACTACCTACTTTATAGAGACAACCTCCATGAAGGACATTTCATAACATTTTCAAAGTCTTTAGCAAGTTAGGATAATCAGTTGAAATAGTGTTACAAAATCTCATTGTATCTAATTTAATTATATGGCTAATATCAAGGCCATTTCCTTAAGATCAGCCAAAATGACATTGGTATAAGGAGAATGGATGGTGTAACTTCCATCATGTTGTTCATCACGATGCATATCTTTTCATCTAATAATGATATATTATTGAGGAATTTATTGAAAGTGGTGAACTAGAAATTAATTTGGCCCCTAATCAGGACACAAATTAGGATATGGGAATCTAAAAAGACCCCTTTGCTTGACATGATCCACTACCACCAAGAAACAATCAAAATGTTAGAATCAAGGATAGAGGTAGAATCAAAACCAACAACAGGTTCAGAATCATAATGAGCATAATCAAGATCATAATTCTCGTACTAAAAATGTGGCTTATAATACCATGCCTTACAACTATAATAATATTATGGGGTGCATTTTTTATACCCATATTGTCACTATTACTATAGAACCACATGGACAATCTCATGTTACTCATATCATGTGACCCATTAGTATAGGGTGAACACCCTCTCCCCGTAGTAATACCATGTCAAGTTCACATAATCATGTTGTGACTCCATTTACATAGGTTACTAACTCTAAAAAACAATACCCTTTGTCTAATTATAAAGGATCCTCATTGACTCAAATTTGTAACAATTTAGTTAGATGCTCATATGTCACCATCTAAGGCCCTTTTCCTTCCTCTTCTAATTATAATAACTCCTTACCACCTCTAGGCTATGCAGTCATAACTATATGCTTGTGAGTTACAATACAGGGCCCTTCACCCACTTCTTCAATAAAACCCAATGAGACCATTATGCTAATGGTTCCAAAGCTAAATAATCTCCCAAAAAAGACTAAATTAACTCAATCCATAATTAAAAATCTTTATATTCTAGTGGACCAATTGAATAAAACCCCTATACAAATTTCCATATTAGAACTCTTATAGAAATCTGATGTCCATAGAACTATCATGAACAACCTTTTGAAATATTCTATCATGCCTAATGATATAAAACCTTATCATTTCTAGAACCTAGTTGAACATTTATCTTCATTTTGTAAAATCACACTTAATCAAAAAGACATGTACACTCTTGGCCCAAACCACAGTAACCCACTATACATTGAGATAATTATTGTAGATCATAAGATCTTGTAGGTTCTTATAGATAATGGTTTAGGTTTTAACAACATATCCCTTAAATTATTAAAATGATTAGGCTACATGGATAAAGACATTCTACCAAAAACTATTACAATCAAGGCTTACAATAATGCCAAGAGGGAGTCATCTGGTACAATTTGGTTACCAATCATGGTTGGGTCTATTTATCATCACCCATTATTCTATATTGTGTATATATAGCTTCCTTACAACATACTTATTGGTCATCCTTAGATATATGACGTAAAGGTAGTTCCATCCACTCTTTGCTAGTTCCTTAAGTTTCCCCATGATGGGATCAATGTTACTATTCCCATTGATCAGTAGCCATATCAATATTGCAAACATCTTGAAGCTAAGTTTCATAATTATAACTATTGCCCATGTTCTGAATTCATTATGAAAAAGAATAAATACATCATTTCTCATCCATTTCCATTTAATTATATCAACCTTGGTGATCTAGCCTCCACATCAACCAATCCATTTCCTACATCTCTTGTTAAGCAAGTTATTATTAAATACATAGGTATTTCCACATACCATCTGAAAGACATCCTCTATATTGAAAAATTTCCTAAATGCCTTAAATAATTTGGTAAGCCTAAAAATTCCTAGACTCCTAATAGACCCAATCAAATTTGTCAGCTAAAGAAGAAACAACCAAAACCTCATGTGGTTTTTATACCTGCAATCGTACCAAAGAAAGATTGAGAGGCTTTTACCAAGGGAGATTTGTTATATTCTGAAGGCCTTGTTGATTGTTTTTATAATCTAAAGTATCCTATCCCTAACCAGATAATGGATCATCTTAACTATAAAGGGAAAGGATTTTGCCCATAAGTACAAGGAATTTTAAATCCCTTATCAGTTGGAGTTGTCAATTGGAAGTATGGTCTCAAATTTAAACCACCAGAGGATGACCTCATGACTTTGGATAGTGACTCTTTTGAAATGACTATTAATGAGACTCCTAGAAGCAATACAAAATCCCATTATAGCCTTTTTGATAAGCTTATTGACTCATATTTATTTGATTCAAATGCCATATTGACCATAATGCCTATTAGAGCTTCCCATCTTGAAGCAAGAATGCATCATAATGGTGCTTCCCTTCCTAAAGTAGGACATTATATCTTTACCATTGGAGCTTCCCATCTTGAAGCAAAACCTCATTGTGCCCTATACCTTTGCCATTTTGAACTCATAGATTGGGACCAAAAAAAATCATTCATATGCCTTGATGAGTTTAAAAATGAATAATCCATTTCATAATACATGGGCCTATGAGATGGATTGCCCATTGGATATCACAAATAGGGATTTGATTTTTCATTAGATCCTTCTACCTACTTTGGAGAGAAGGAAATTTTTTTTTGTCATAATAAATAACAAACATCAAGATCTTTGAGTGAAAACCTCTTTGAGGTGCTTGTCGATCAGGGAAAAAGTAAAGAAAAAGACAAGACTTTGAGTGAAAACCTATTTTAGGCACTCTAGGGTGGGAAAGTTTTCCCATCCCCTCAATACATATAAGGTTCATCTAGCCCAAGTTATATAGCTAGTACAAGCATCTCTTCATAACAACATCAAATATTTGAACATCTTGCTCTTGAGTTTCTAGAGGTTTTTGCTACTTGACCTTTACCTAAGAAGGCAGATTATAATTCTTCATACTATCTAGATATTTGGGAGGAAAAACAATAATATATAGTAGAGGAAGATGATCATAACCATACATTGCCTAAAATTCTAGAATATGGATCCACACTCCTTATGGAGAACACAATAGAAGTGAACTTGGGAACCTATGAGGATCCCACAATTATTTATCTTGGAGCTTCTCTTACTAAAGCAGAACGTGAACATATTATATCTGTTATTAAGGATTATATACACATCTTTGCATGGGTATAGTCTGACATGCTAGGCTTGGGCCTAGATTTAGATGTGGATTGTCTTGTTGTTCATCCTGATGATAAACTAGTCAAGTAAAAATTGAGAAAGATGCATCTGCGCATCACCCTTTTGGTTAAGGTTGAACTAGAAAACTTGTTAGGAGCCAATTTTATTAGACCACTAGATTAATTTAAGTGGGTTTCCAACATAGGACTAGTGAGTAAAAAGACCCCATGTATATGTATTTGTACTAATTTATGAGATATCAATAAAGCATGCCCCAAAGATGATTTCCTCTGCCCAACATTGACATGATCATTGACTCAACGACTAGGTATGAGATGTTATCCTTAATGGATGGAAATTTTGGTTATAATTAGATCAAGATATCCCTCAAAGATTAGCATAAGACTATATTCACCACTCTATGGGGGACATTTTATTACTAAATCATATCATTTGGCTTGAAGAACGCTAGAGAAACATATTAACATGTAATAACTATCATCTTCTATGACATGATGCATGACACTATCAAGGACTATGTTGATGATATACTATAAAAATCAAGACTAAGAGCTAGACATCATGACATTATATGAAGAATCTTTGAGAGGCTTCATGAATATAAAGTCTGCTTGAATCTTATGAAATGTATCTTCAAAGTCACATCAGTAAAATTTATAGGGTTCATTATATCATAATGAGGGATCGAAATAGACCCTAAAAAATTAAACTCTATTGTGGAAATGCCTCCACCAAATAATCTTAAATAGTTGTGAGGTCTACAAGGAAAGATTCAATCTATTTGTAGGTTCATTTTTCAATTGGTAGATGAGTTCCACCTATTTACCCATCTCTTGAAGAAAAGGGTAACATTTCAATGGGATGAAGATTGTTAGATACCATTTGTAAATCTTAAGACATACTTAGCCAATCCACTAGTCTTCAGACTACCAACATAGGGAAAGCCACTGCTTCTTTATATATCACCCACAGGATATGCATTGGGGGCACTTTTGGCCCAACATGATGATCATGGTAAGGAACACATTATTTATTATTTAAGCCACACATTGGTATCTTATGAATGTAATTATACACCTATTGAGAAGGCATGTTTATCTATGGTGTTCACTACTCAAAAATTGTGACATTATATTCTAAATAATAAAACTATTGTCATCACCAAGGTAGATCCTCTCAAGTTCCTCTTATCTAAAGTAGCTCTTCAAAGATGAATGGATAAATGGGTTATACTCTTCAGTGAGTTTGATATTGAGTACCAAAATCAAAAGGCAATCAAAGGGTAAGTACTTAATGACCAACTTGTAAAATCTCCTATTGAGGCCACTCAACGTCTCAAGTTTGAATTTCTAGATGATTCTATCATGATGATAAAACAAGCATCATAGGAACCTGAATAGTGGATTATTTATTTGGATGGATCCTTCACATCTTGAGGATTTATATCCTTCATATTATTGGTCACACCATAGGGGGATCTGATCCCCAAAGCATTCCATATACAATTTCATTATACAAACAATATGGTTGAATATGAGCCATTAGTTTTAGGGATTTATCTTGTTATACAGTGGGATATTCAAAGTTTAAAGTTCTATGGAGATTAATAATTAATCATAAATCATACCACTGACCAATATCGAACAAGATATGACAATATTGTTCCTTACAAGGAAATTGTTGATAACCTCAAAACACATTTCAACTCTCTATAGTTTGAACAAGTTCAGAGAGTCAACAATAGATCCATTGATGCAATGGAAAATATTGGTTCCATGATTCAAATGCATGATAGTGTTAAAGACTATCAGTTCTCGATTGAAAATCTTCTTCAATCAATGTATATTATAATAGATTTAGAGAGGGTATGCACCATTGCTGGTCCTAATCCCCTACCTAAGCTACCATTATACCAAGATTTTTATAGCTATTTCCATAGTCATGTATTCCCTGCTGACCTTTCCAATAACTAATAAAAACTATTCCCTCATCACTTAACATGTTTTTGATTAAGGAAGGCAACAAACTAGGGGATGAACCCTATACAGTCAAAAAAGACAAGAAGGCAAACAAATAAAAAATGCCTTCAGAGAGACGATGGCACAGCTATGAACAACAAACATAAACAAAACACAAGCCATGAGAAGACCAGAGTTAGAGAGGTCTCCCCTTACGTAATTATTGATTTGATAATATCATTGAGTTTCTCATTCTCTGCATTGTTAGCATACCCAATATTACCCACCACTTCTAGCATAGACATGTTCAGCATAATTATATTACAAAGCCCTTTGGCAAAGACCTTCTCTAGCTTCTGAATGTGGTCCTTCAGGGCCCCAATTTCAGTTTTCCAATCAGTCTCATTCTTAATGCCCTCACTAGCTTCCTCAACATACATTTTCCCCTTATTGTCAGTAGTTCCCATAATGTTAGCACCCTACTCCTCAGTAACCTCAAAATCCTTAGTAGCCTACTTCCCTCCAGTGTCCTCCAAAATTTCTTGGATTTCTAGCTCCTCAGACTCTTCCTCCTAAGTTGCTTCTTTCAAAGCACTTTTTGAATAATCAATCAGTCTGGCCTTTGGGGCTGGTTTACCAGTAATCTGCCTCAACCTTCACATTCTAGAGGGGAATCCTTCCTTATTAATTTTGGAAGGCTTGTGAGATTTGCCACCTTGGCCCCCCGTGCCCCTGCCCAGATTCTTGTGGGTCCCTTCTGTAGTCTCTTTAATATTTTCTTCCTCTTCATCAACCTTTCTCTTCTTTCCCTTCTTGCTCACAAAGGAGCCAGGGGTATCAACAGGGGTCTTTTCAGGGTCATCAATACACCTCATTCTTGAAAAGTCATCTCCTTTTGAATGATCTCCCTAATGTTTAAGGGAATATGAACACCTTGTCTCCACACCCTCCAACCTAAAAATTGTTGCCCAAGGTTGTCACAAGCATCAGTGACCCTATTGCCTTCTCTGTAGGTATGGGAAATCTCAACTTCAAAAAACTTTTGTAAAAAAAATTGGATATCAGTAATGATGTCTTTTAGCTTGATTCACACATTTGAAGCTTTATTAATGGCATAAATGACCATCTTAGAGTCTCCTTGTATATTCAAGTTCCTTATTCCTAGGGATATAGCTAACTTTAATCCCCATAGTAAAGCCATTACTTCAGCATAGTTGTTGCTCTAGCATCCAATTCCATCAGCATAGACAATAGACATCCATCTTTTATCATTTCTTATAATTCCTCCTCCACTAGCTTTACCATCCAATTTGGATGCCCCATCAAAGTTGATTTTCATCCAGTTAGGTTTAGGGGGGATCCATTTAGTATTAAGTCTATGTAGTATTTTGGAGTTATTATACCTAGGGATCTAGTTTAAAACCTTCCATTTGGCTGTAATTTGGCTTTCAATTTGAGATAGGGCTTTCTCTGCAACACAAATATGAGCTGTTGTAACACTTTCCATAATGGTCTTAGCAAAGGAGTTAAACACATGAGAAGCATTTCTAGCAGTGTCCCTAAAAATTCTATGATTGTGCTCTTTCCATAAAGTTTAAATCAAACATGGTAGAGCTTGCTTCCATAATTCCATAAGCCAGGGATGTGTGAAAGTTGGGTTCTAGCTGAGAATTACTTCTTTAAGGTTAGAATTTTAGACCCATTCAATACCAAAGTTGTTAAGTATTGTGCCCCATAATTCTTGAGCAAACTCACAGTGGATAAAGAGGTGTGAAACTGATTCCTCTTTTGAACCACATAGGAAACATCTGTTAACCACTATAAACCCTCTCTTTTGAAGGTTATCCTGAGTAAGGATTTTATTATGAGAAGTAGCCCACCAAAACATGTTAATTTTTTGAATAATTTTATGATTCCAAACCTTTTTCCATACATCTTTATTCTAAGATTCAAGAATGAGCAGATGGTAAGCAGATTTGACAAAGAGTGATCCATTCTTATCTGGCCACTAGTATTGTTCATCCTCCTAGGGAAAGAAAGGGATTCTAATCTCCTGAATGCACTATTAGATATCTTGAACTCTTGAGAAAATCTCAGGCTGGTGCACACATCAATCCAAAAGATTTTTCCAGCTCCTCATCCCATTGTTATTTTCCATATAATCATTGACCCTATCTCCAAAAAATTGGGTAGTCAAGTTAGCAATATCTCCATAGTTTCCCTATGTGATGAGAGCCTTATCCTTTAACCAAATATCATCCCAAAATTTAATATGCTAGCCATTTCCAAGTTTCCATCTAATTCCTTGTTTGAGAAGGCTTCTACTTTTTAGCATTTTATTCCATATCACAAATCCTTGGGGTAATCCCGTCTATTGAAGAAAGTTGGAATCATCAATGCTATGCATGTATTTAGCATAAATTATTTCCCCATAATAATTGTTTCTATGGATCAGGTTCCAACTAACTTTTGAGAGAAGGGCTTTGTTCATGTTCCTGATGGACCTAATATTAAGTCCAGCATGAGATTTTGGAAGACACACTTTTTCCCATCTGACTAAAGACATTCTCTATTTGTCTTCCACTCCCATCCATAAAAATTTCCTTTGGATCTATTCTAGTTTCTTAGCAAAATACGTAGGAATTTTAAAAAGAGACAGGAGGTATGTAGGAATACCTTGCAGTGAAGCCTGAAGAAGTTGCAGTTTACCAGTACTACTGAGTAGTTTCCCCTTCTAGCCAAGAAGTTTCCTCTATGTTCTTTCCACAATTCCATTCCAAAATCTAGGAGATACCTCTTTGACCAAGAGTGGGAGACCTAGGTAGGTATCTAGTAGGCCAACTTCAACACATTCTAATATATCAATGATTTTATGTCTAAGTTCATTAAGAGTGTTGAAGAAATACACATTGCTTTTCTAGAAATTTATCCTTTGTCCTGACTCTCTGGCATAATTATTTAATGTATTCTTCCATCTTCTATCTTTAATCACCAATGAGATGCCAAAGAAGATGGTATCATCCACAAACTGTTGCACCACCATAGGATGAAGGGAGGAGGCAGGTTTGATGCCCACTAGCCTTTTTGAGGCTATATATGCTTGTATGTATCTTCCCAGTGCCTCAGCCATAATGATGAATAAGTACGGGGAGAGAGGGTCTCCCTAATGAATTCCTCTTAAAGATAAGAAAAATCCTCTAGGAACACCATTAACTAGCACTAAAAATTTTGTAGAAGAGACTGCATTCCATAACAAGCGAGACATTTTATCATTAAACCCAATTTTTTTGATCACTTAGAACAAAAAAGTCCATGAGACTCTATCATAATCTTTTAAAATATCAAGCTTGAGAGCCATCCCAGGGATTTTTCTCTTATCCATGGAGTGAATAGTCTCATGTGTGGTGATCATAGCATCAAGAATCTACCTGCTCGAGATGAAAGCTTTTTGAGCTAGAGAAATAATTTTGTCTAGCAAAGGTTGAATCCTCATGACCAACATTTTAGTACATAACTTATACAAGTGTTTCATAGAATAATGGGCCTAAAATTAGTGAGGTGTGAAGGTTGGGATTTTTTAGGAACAAGTACTATGAAGGTATTATTAGCTTGTTTCAAAAGCTTACCTAATCTGAAAAATCATGCACACCAACTGTGAGGTCCACTCCTACTATCTCCCAATATTCCTAAAAGAATATAGGAGGAAAGCATACATAATACTTCCAACTAATTGTGTATACAAAGTAGGATCACAAAGTGGAGTAGTAAAAGAGGTAGTGAGATTCACTCCAAACTAAAAATGAGAAGGACATAGCTTGCAATCAACCATCCCAAAATGCTAAAGAAGATCAAGGGTGTACTTCTGCTAACTCAAATAAATCCCTATATCTGAATGTGAAATCTATAAACCAAAGAAGTGTAAAAGAGCAAGATCTATGATGTTGGACTGTGTTAAAATTACCTATTAAATAGTCTAAATTTGAGATGAGGAGCTACTTGTGAGAAGTAAATCATCAACATACAAGACTAGAATAATAATGTCCACCCTAATACATTGAATATACACTATGGGATCTGAGTGTTAGCGAATAAAGCTAGTAGAGAGAATAAATGAATCCATATTCTCATACCAATCCTGAGAGGCCTATTTGAGACCATAAAGAGACCTCCTAAGTTGAAAAACAAGAGAATAATCATAAACAAACCTAGTAGGTTACTCCATATAGATTTCTTCATGCAAGTCTCCATGCAATAAATCACTCTTCATATCCATTTGATATACTCACCAACCCTATGATGAATCAAGAAAAAGTACAAGGTGAATATAATACATCTTGTTAATGGGTATAAAAGTATTAGAATATTCAATACCTTCAACTTGTGAAAACCCCTTTACAACAAGAAGTGCCTTATACTTGTCAATGGACCCATCAACAACATAATTGGTGCATTAAATTCATTTTCACTTGACCAACTTCCTTTCCTTAGGAAGAGTGACCAAATACCAAGTGTGATTCTTCATCAATGAAGAATACTCATATGTCATCACATCATCCCACTCCTGCATCCCATGAGCCTGTGAAAAAGACTATGGATTCCCAGAGAATGCTTGACACAAAATTCCAATAATTTTATAATGTGCATGATGATGTCAAGTAGGTGGAAGATCTCATTTGAATGGTGTTACCTTAGAAACTATAGTATGAACCCACCTAGACATAGTAGAAACATCAATGTGAACAAGATCCTTATCCTCTATAACCTCCTCATGAATATCTTGAACTAGTTCTTTAAAGACTTAATCCTCTAAAGGAGGTGAATTATGGAAAGAAGAAGAAGAAGGTATGGAAGAAGATGAAGAGTCATGAGATATGAAATGATAATTAAACTATAAATGTGTTACAAAATGAACATCATGAGTCTCAATGTCTAAAAGGTGATAAGCTCTCATGTCCTCATAATACCCTATAAAGACCAAAGGTTTTCTCTTCTTTTCCAATGATTTCCTTCTCTTATTTGGTATAAACACCAAAAAAATACTCCCAAAGACTCAAAAAAATGAGACATCAAGTCTGGATCCAAACCAAGCCTCCTTTGGAGTCATATGCTCAAGTGCTCAATGTGGTATGTGGTTTCGAAAATAGTTTTCACAATTAACTGCCACTACCTAAATGATAAGAGTTTGGTTCTTCCTTTTTTCTAATCCATTCTACTATGGAGTATGTGCAACAAAATGCTAGTGAAAAATACCATGGGCTACTAAAAAATTAGTGAACTCTTGACTAAATTAGTCCACCCATTATTTATATGAAGCTTCTTGATGTAACTTGATGACTATTTATTGACCAAATCCTTAAAGACTTTAAAGTGAGAAAATACATCACTCTTTTACCTAAGAAAGTAAACCCAAGTACACCTCAATAAATTGTCAGTGAAGGTAAGTGCATACTTAGTTCTATTGAAAGGAGTAGTAAAAACCATCAAATCACTATGCACAAGCTAAAGTGATGAAGAAGCTCTTATGGACATACTCTTAGGAAATGGATCCTAGTGTTATTTCCCTAATGCACAACTAGGGAAGACTCCATTAAGACATAAAACTATAGCAAGATCCTCTACCAGGATGTGAGTGTTCAACTCCTTCATATATATGTAGTTTAGGTGTCCAAACCTCTCATGCCAAATCTGACTCTTAGAATATGCATGAGAAATTAAACATGTCACTAAAGGAGTATAATCAAAACACTTAAAATATTAAAATTGAGAACTATGATCAACAACACCTTGTGTAATGAGTGTGTGTCTCTCTAACGAAGCTTGAACTTGAGCACCTTGAATAGAATGACAAATTTGATACACTAAAAGTAGATAGGTGGTGACGTTTGGAACATATAATACATCATTGATGTAGAAACCATCTAGCTTTATGTCACCCTTCCCCTTAACAAAAATAAAAAAAGATGCTCCAACCTCAATGTTGGAAGTAGATCTCAAACTAAGAGATACAAAAGACTCCTTAGAAGAAGTCATATGATGTGAAGCACTAGAATCTATAACCCAACTATTATAAATAGATAATTGTCATATCCCAATAACATTAATTGATTTCCCATGCTCATAAGATGGAGAAGGAGATGAGACAAAGATATTGTGTTTCCTAATAACATCCTCTAAGGCTTGCATTCTCTTGAAACATCTAGACTCTTCATGATTAGTCCCCCCACAATATGAGAAAGATAGGTTAGACTTATACTTAGGTTTGGAAGATGGTTTGGTTTTAGATGTAGAAGTGTTGTTGGACTTAGGTGCATTGGTGTGTGGGAGTCTTAAATGCATTTTGAGGTGGAGTGTTTTTATTTTTAACCTTAGATTTTCCCTTAGACTTAGGATGTGAGGCCACTAATGCTTTATAAGAGCTGGAAGACTCAAGATGAGATAATTTTGATTCCTCCCTAGTGATTCTCTCACAAAAAAACTCAAGATTAGGCATTTGAAATGTGGTACCTAAGGCATCTATACTAGAGAAAAATGTAGAGGCAAAGATTTGGAAAGGGCCACTCAACTTTAAAAATATTAAGTAGACACACTCTTCATCATTTTTATCTCAACCACTCCCCTTCAGATATGTTAATAAATTATTAAACTTTGTGAGATAAACTACAATGGAAGCAAAATCATCTAGATTTAGTGAAGTGAGGTCCACTTCAAGTTGCATGGCTCGTAAGTGGTCTACCTTCCTAAATAACCCTTGTAACTTAGTCCACATTTTAAATGGAGTGTCATACCCATCAAAGTGAAATAAAAGACTATCACTCATATAACTCCCAATTAAGCCCATACTTTCTTCAAACTTACACTAATGCTAAAAATTTTCATATTCCCTTATAAATTATGGTTGTGTTTCATTCATTAGGGACCATAATCCTTTTCATTTAATAATTATCTCTATTACAGGTCTCCATGTGTGCTAATTGTATATCATTACAGGCTCAAAATGATCAATCCTAGATGTAGAAGCCATGCCAACCAATCAAAAAGATTAGAAAGAATGTAAAAGGTACACAAAAATCAATACCAAGACAACCCCCCCTAATTTGGCACTTTATAAAAGTAGTTCATTTTTACAATATGATGACACCATGTGATATAGAATAAAAAAATACACACTTTTGAAACAAATGGAACTCAAATCTGAGTTATCATTCAAAAGTTATGGGTGTTTCAATTTCTCATAAAATGTGTCAAATATAATTTAAAAACATTACGATTTAATTTTAGAGGCCAAGTCAAAAAATAAAATGGGCATGAAACCACTTGTTAGAACCATAATTTCACTATGGACTTATAAAAGTCAATGGAAGTGAAAAAACATTTTTTGAGTTATCTTGGGAAGTGTGAAATCAAGTTTTACTCCTTTAAGCAAAAATATAGCATATTAATACAAAAATGATTTTTTTCAGCAATGGAAAGAGAGGAAAGTGAAGCTATTTGTTTTTTTTGCTTTAGTAATTGTCTAAATTAGCTACCTTCCACACAAAACTTAGATTTATTCCCAAAAAGGAAAAATTTGATAGTGTGTGGTAATCAAACAAAAAAGAATTATTATTTTTATAGCTAGTCTTCTCACCCACGCTTCACTAAAGCAACAAGGGAAGATATTCAGAAGGAATGTCACCAAACTTCAATGTTTTCAAGCACCAAAAAAAGGAAACTCTAGCACCAAAATTAGATTTGATCTAAAGTTGTAGAAAAAGACAAAATAATGGTCTTTTTTATAACGCCACAACTCAAGAGTAGATCTATAATAGAAATGTTGTGTAAGGAGAAAATTCAACAGAGCAATAGAAAATTCTTTGATAAAAAAGGATGATGCCACAATAGCAACAAGTTAAATATGACTCCAAAATGAGATTTCAATGTAGCAGTGAAGATTTTCAACACCAGAATACAAATAGTAAAAGCAACAAACTTTAACGCGGAAGCCAAAGAGAAAATCATAGTAGATTCAACCAGTGTTATGCCAAACAAAAAAATCATTTTGTTGTCTATAGAATAGTCTAACACCTCAGATCCAACATTAATCAAGAGAAAAAACAAGCTATTTTCTTCTCCTTCTAATGATATCAAGCACTTTAGATCTCTCCATGCCTAGCTCAAAGAGAAAGGAATACTACGCCTTTCCAATGCCAAGGATTCTCCTTTCAATGCCTTAGCTCTTCAACATAGTAGCTTTGACATCATATAAAAAATAGCTTTCCTTCCAAAGTAAATACCTCTCTTCATATTCCAATGTTTGGCTAGAAAATAAGATGCCATAGACAAGAAAAATACTTGATCTTGTAACTCAACATTGAATAATAGAAGTATGATGATTATAAGCTAATTTCAATGCTTTAGTGATCTCAATGCCAAAGGAAAAAAATTATGACTCTGAGCTTTTCTTTGAAATCTGAAACTCCTTTCACATATCTTCCTCTAGCATTCAAAAATAATGCAATTTTGAAAGAATATAAAGAAGTTAGAATAAAAATACATCAAAAATACTACCTTAGATTAAAAAAATGAGTTGCTTAAAAAAATCTTAGCTTATATTTGAAATAAAACATGAAAAATAATGAGACAAATCCAATGGAGGCACCAAGTTCTTCTCTCTAAATTGCAAGCTAAGGATGGTTGTAACTTCTTCAAGGCTCTGATATCATGTTAGAAATAGTAAAAACATTCCATGAGGCCAAGATCAGAAGAGTTCTCAACAAGAACATCACAATAGTTTCAAACAAATGAAAATCATCACAAAGAAAAGCCAAATGTATATTCAAACTATAAGAATGATAAGAAGCTAGTACAAAGCACTTGCTTAAATAAACAAGGTAAAATAAAAACTTAGCTAATCTAACAAATATCAAATAGAATAATAACCCATTAGAAGACAAAATAGCTAGCAAGAAACTAGAAAACATGAGGAAACACATGAAATAATCTAACATAATCAGACCTTTTTACTTTATTCCCTTATCTATGGGTTGACTATGTGAGTCAAGGACAAAATCATATTCATCCAAAGCTTGGTTGCTAGGCTTAGACAATACCATTCTTGCCTCATTGATAGGATTATCTTGGTTTTCTATGACTTCTTCATGGATATCATCTGCTACCTTTTTGGTTCTTTGAAGACCTTACTTTAGGGATTTGTCACATTAAGATAGTATCCTTTCCATATCATCAAGGAAATATTCAAGATCACTTTCTTCTTGGCCAATTGGAATATTTTCCTCTTGAAGCATATCTTAATCTTTCTCATCTTGAAGAGTGTCATACTCATCATATGTTGCCACATCATGAGATTTAATTTATTTGTGATAATTGATCAGACTTTTTTGCTTTCAAAGATCCTTGAATTCATTAAAAAATTTCTCTTGAGGTGCTAGCTTACCAAGATCTTCAAACTCATTGAACATGTCCAAGTAGGACTTCCACATGTATTTAATGCACACTTGTAATTTCTCATGAGGTTCAAAACTATCTTCAACCATGATATTATCTTCAAGATATTTCTCATGTATCTCTAGATCATTGTCATTGGTCATGGCCATATCACTATAATTATCCTTATGGGATATAGTTTTAACATCTAGACTAGAGAAAAACATTTCTAACTCTTTCCAAAATGCATATTATTATTCAGTAATTAAAAACATGTGAATTTCAATGCTAACCTTACCAATATCTTGAGGTAAAATATTTTGATCAAATGATTCACATACTTGAGTAGACTCATGATAAGGCTACAAGATCTCTTCTTCAAGACTAGACTAATCTTCCTGATCCTCCTCCATGAATAATGGAAGTTCATCTGCCGACTTGAGATCTAGCACCTCATGTTTTTATTATTTTACCTCATGTTTTTCTTTTTATATCAAACTTTATTTGTCTTCTTATTCATCAACCTTAAATCCATAGCAATTAATTTGATCCACTTGGTCATTCATGACATCTAGAGAGCTATCCAACTATTAGCTAAAATGTATAAACTTTTACTCATCTTTGAAAACTAATTTGTTTCATTCTCCACCAAGGGTATTTCTAATTATTATTTCTTATTCATTATCACTAAAATCACTCTCTAAAAAAATTGCTTGAGATTCACCTGCAACTGCAACATTTTACCTCTCAAAGATAACCACATCATCCTTATTTCTTGATAAGTTCTCCTTCTCAATTAAATGTTCAACCTATTTACTCAGTGCACTTGATTATTATTAACAAAAGGAAAGGGTGAGCGGGAAAGAAACTTGATTAAATTTCTTTAAACCTTCTTAAGTATCTTTCCAAATTGGTGTTTTAGGAGAAATACGTTGATTAGATGATTATTAGATAGATGCAACTAGAATTGCAGATGAAAGACTTGAGGGGATTTTAAGATTTTTTGACTTGACCTCCAACATTATTCCTCCCTCTTGAGCTTTCATATGAATAAAATCCTTCCAATTTAGAAAACTTATTGGTGTGACTTTGACATCCTCTTCTCTCTTTTGACTTGGGATGATCATAGGAGAAGATTCATTGTCAAGGCTTGGGATGGTATAATCAGGATTCATGGTCTAAAATGGCCTCTAAAATGGAATGATCTTGGGATCTTGAGGAAGAGTGAATGGATTTGGAATAGACATAGGTTTATCTTGAGGAATAAAATTCTTCTAACTTGAAATATTGGAGATAGTGGACTCATTAAGATATCCATTGAGATTTTTTTGATGTTGTATTGTAGCTTGGAGGAGATTTGGAGTAAAATAAAGTTGACATGGGGTAGGAGGCATACAAGGATGAAGGCATTCAATTTTTTTCCTCTTTTAAAGTATCAATCTATTTTAAAGACATTATATCAGACTTATTATCTCCATCACATCATATATTGGTAGATGATGGTTTTCTTTGTCAATAGCTTCTCACCCATTCTTATGGGAATGAACATGATTGTTCATCATTCGAGTGTTCTCATTTTGACTAGAAGGATCATATACAAGAAATCCAAGATCCCTCTCTTTATAAATTTTCCTCATTTGCATTTCCATACTTTTAATAGTTTGTTTGAAGTTCAAGAGATCATGAATAGAAGCAAAATGACTTTGATAATGTTAACTAAGGGAATGAATAGGCTACCAATGAGGTTGAGTTGGATTGGGAGATATCATATAAGGCTTTTGATAACCTTGGTAATATTGATATGATATTACTTGAGGGACACTTGCGAAGAAACCATGAACACCATTAACATGGAAAGACTGATATCAAGGTATACAAGAAGCATTTTAATCAGATGAGTGATGACACATAATTTTTTTTTTTTTTGAGCCAATTGGACTACCTATACTAGCTAGGACTCATTTGTAGTTACCATTAGGGCTTTATTTGTTGCCTCCAAAGATTGATGTATTGAATGATAGCACCCAAAGTTCCTTCAATTGATGTCAATCTTATCCCATTGGGCATGCCAAAATTGTTATAGCCCAAATTTTCACCCTTGAGAGGGTGATTCAAGCCCTCTCAACTTGAGTTACGTAATGGGATTAATCTTAGGCTTTAGGTGACCTTTAGGTGGACCAAACCTCTATATTATAGGTTTATCTTCCCTTGATGTATCAATTAAGCTCTATTAATAACTTATAAAGGAAAAAAGAAGGAATAAAATGAAATCAAACTAACTAAGGGGGTGATACATCAAATAAGTTGATCACTACCAACTATCTTCATGTGCACATATATACCAAGAGACTAACCTTTCCATACACTACTCCTGATCTGAATATCTCACATTGTCATTTCAATGTCGAGGTTGTGATATATGCTTGGGCTAGGAGGAATAATCAAGAGGTCAAGGATGACACTAATGAATAATAATACTCACTCAACTCTTTTATTTCACTTAAACACTTCACGTGACCTGAAAAATAAGTTTTCAAACTACACATAGGTGTTATAATATGACAACATGTCAAGGAAGTCTAAGTAAATAACTTGACAAGATTAACCATCCATGCACACACTAAGTATAGTCATAGAAGGAGGTAAAACCATCATTGATCAAAGGCATATAAATGGGTAGGGATTCACCATATATAGGTGGAGGATCGATACAAAGCAAAATAAATATGCATTTATAGATAATGAGAGTAGAAAAGAGATAAAGGGTATAGAAGAGAGCAATGAAAAGTGTCATGCAAGAGTTAAAATAAAGAAAAATTTTAAATAATAGTTTTATAAGATCTTAAATTGGATGTGTTGCTTCCTTACTGATGTTTCTTCTCCTAAATGGTGTAGAGTTTTCTCTATTTTCTTTATATCTTTGTCTTCTTCTTCAAACATCCCTTTTCTTGGATTGGAAAGTGACAAGTGGTATTCATTGGCCATAAAGTCATATTAAATTTATCTATGCCTTTGTTCTTGACATCTTTAATTAGTTTTATAACTTCCTTATACTGACATTGTAGTGGTGATCATCTCTTCTTAGGTGTCTTGAAACCCTTTAGATTTACTATTCCTCCCTTGATCAAATACCTAAAATCTTGATTTTATCTTCATTAATGCAATATCTATTCATGAAATGTGTATATAATTATTAATAAACTTTTTCCAACCCCTTTAGATGCATCAAACACTCACAAAGTCTTCATTTTTCACCTAGAGCCTATACTTGTCCTCAGTTCCTTGGAGCCCTCAAAACACACAAAGATCCTTATGTAGAACAATCCATAAATTATCTTGGAAAAATAATAATATTTTTGAGTGCCCTATATGCCCTTACATCTCTATTCAAAATTTCATGACTAGGAATTAAGTGAAAGTAAACTTATTCCACTTGTAACTCTCTCTAAGTAGGACTCAATTAAATCTATAGGCCTAAAAACTAAGTTTTGTCTCTAATCAATGCATAAACATGTGAAACTAAAAATAAATGACTGATTCACTTTCCATACCCTCTGACCATTCTCCATGGAAAATTTTGGGTTCATGAACCTTTTATGGATGGGTGAACAAATAAATGGCCAAAACCCTAACCTAGGTGTTTGTCCATTCTTGAGAGGCAATTAGAGTGGTTTCTCAAAATTTTTGCAGGTTAAGGTGCTTGATTATGGTTTTTTGAGGCATGTAACATCATGATACAACTTAATATACTTAATATAGGCTCTCTAATAGTACTCTCGTGTCTATATATATGATTCTTAGACAATAAATATTGTAGTCATGTCTTCTTTGAACTAACTTGGTGACTTAAAAAGCTCATATACCCTCTTAAGTGATTTATAATAGTTAATATGGGTTATAGGACCTTATCCTAGGGATAAAAATCCTCTTTACCTAATTTGGAAGCTTGTTACAACCCTGTACACTCACCATTAGTCCTAAAGTCATGCTTATAGGCCCATTTTATACAACATATTCTTCCCACATACCGCCAAATACCATATAAATATGTCCATGAGACCTATTAATGTCACCAAATTTGTTTAAAACTCAAAAAATTCCATTGGAAGGCATATGAGGGCATATGTCTCTCATCGAGTCACTAGAAGGCTTCTTGGTAGCCTATGGGCACTTTATAATCTTAAGAACGGTTCATAAGGATGAGGCCATTGACCTGAGAACCAATGCCTAAACATTTGAGGTAAAATACCTAATAAATAATCCTATGAGATTTTGGTACCACGAAAATTTTCAATCTATATCTAAGCAAAGTTTAGGACTCTCTCAAGCTCATTTAGGTAGTTCGTGAGTATCATGTGCTCTTAACATTGCTTCATAGCCTATAGGTATTTAATAAAATAACTAGTACCATATGAATGGAATATGAAGAGATACCAAACATATTAAAATTTTAACTAGTCCAATTCACTTTATTAGGGGATTTCACACATGGAGAAGAGAGTCTTCTTGGGCAATACAAGTCTGCCAATGAACTCGATAGAGGTCTTTTAAGAAAAATAAGGTATAGGATGTTTAATACTAGTTTTAAAACCTATTTTAGATCTAAATAAATATATTATATTTTTTAAATTATCCATAATGGTTATCCTCCTTTTAAAATCTCTCCATCCTGCTACTTCATGTCTTGAGTATTTGTAAGCTAACTACCAAGTCTGACCCTAGAAGCATATTATGAGTCATTTCCTCTCATTTTTTATAACTTTGAATTCTATTGGTTCCATTTATAGGATATATAAACATTCCTAGGTGAATTAATACCAAAAAATTCTCATATCTAACTTAACATTTACACATCATCCAAATTTCATGAGCAACCTTGAATAGTCTTTACTAGGCCTATAGGTCTTCATGGAGGCATAATATCTATGTAGAGCATAGAAATAGATTCAAATGTGGAATTGTTTCTATTTAAAATTGATACCAACACAATTTTTAAATAATATTCATGAACCCATATATATTACATACCCATTTATACCCCAACTCCAATGCACACACTGCATCTTCTTTCTCATGCTCACACACTGGTATCTATGTACTTATTTTAGGCCTACTTGGGCATGTTGATTATTAAAGATAAAAATAGGTCTCTAATGAAATATTTTATCTTATATTTAAAATTTACATATTATTAAATCATATTCACTTGACTTCTACCCCTCATTTTACCCTTGAACCTCATACTCCAAGCAAGAATCATTTCATTTTAGGTGAAAAAGAGACCTATAGGTCTAGAGAATTATAGGTCTACATTTTAATTTCATAAAACCCCTTTTAATACTTCTCCTAATCACATAAAAATTATATGGCTTATATAATACCATAGAACCATTTTCATGAGTTTATGACCCTCATATATCGTTTATGTTACAACATTTGTTACCTCATGAATGCACTTCTATATTTAGCATACCTATACACAGTCTTTAGTCTAAAACCACTATATATTTCTTGGAGGGCATAAAATTGGAATAAATATTAATATTAGAGGGTTTTAAGGATCTAATGTATCATTTCATTTCATATGGAACCACTTCACTCCACTAGTTTTCTAATATTCATGACCAAGATCTTGCTTCTCTCCTACTTGTAAGCTACACAATCTTTTGGTGGATCATAAGAGAATGAATTAATCAACCTTTTTTGGGTATTATTAATACTTTTAATAGGATTTGATGGATTTAAAAAACTAAAAAATAGTACAAAAACCATCTATAATTATTTACATGCAACTCAGGACCCTCAAAATATCATGGCTTTATTTGCACATTGATGACTGATGCACTAGTGAGAATTTATAGGTTGTCTTCTTGTTGAGAAGATTATGGGTGTGGAGTATGCATATATAAAAATATTTTGTACCTATAAATACATTGAATATAGTGAAAATATGGTGGGAGACCTTCATGCACACTCTTTTAACTATTGAAAACCCTTTGACAATCAAGAGACCATGACATCTAGCTTGCAAATTGGGCACAAATGGATATTTCCTATCATATTGAGTTCACACATGCCAAGTGTAAATTTTAATGTCACGTGATATGTATTTATAAAACCTATATATCCTCTTTAATTTCTAGCATGCCTCCAACCAGCCTGAAACTATCATTTCAAGGAGAGAAATTGAGCATATGGGGTTTATGTAAGGTTTAAGACCACCTCATGTTATTAAAAATTATTATTAAATGAGTGGTAAAAAATCAAACAAATATGGCCATGCATTTTAAGGCCATTATAACCCCCTCCTCTACTAAAAGTCTTAGGTCCCAACTCTTTATGTGTTATATGAACCAAGTATGTGAAGTTGGTCATTGTGATCTTGCCAAGGGAGTGATGGGAGAGAGAGAGAGAGAGAAAGAGTGTGTGTGTGTGTGTGTGTGTGTGTGTGTGTGTGTGTGTTTTAATGTTATGAGAGTTTTAACCTCTTCCAAATCATGTATTTGACCTAGATAAGATGAAGAGATACTCTAAAAATGTTTTCACTTGAAGTTGAGCTCTCTAAGTCTGTACAAGCACCTGAAACTACCATCTTTGGAATGATTCTCTCTCTTTTTTATGTTGAGCCTGCAAAGTCTGATCATTATCTAACTTGTAATGACATATAGGCATGTTATATATATGATTGGGATGCTTGATAATTACAAATGTCTATAAAAGACCCCATATTATTTCAAAAATGGCTTGAAATTCCTTGAGATGCATTGACCATGTCTGATAGCCTCAAGAAGTGAACATAGAGATTTATAGGACCACACTTGTCTTCAATTTACCTATTTAAAATTGGCCTTAATAACTCATGCAATAAGGAAGCCTTGGGAAGGCTTAAATTGATCACAATGAAAACCTTAACTTTGTCAAAAACCTTAACAAATGCTAAATTACCTTAATTTATCCAAACAAGGTTCAATACTCTTGAATAAATTAACAAGGTAATCTTATGAATTTATAATCAATGCACCATCTTGATACATCATAACATAGGACTATGATACTATAAACTAACCCTGATGGCTCTAGAAGCACATGAGGAAATTAAAACCTTAAAAATTCTAAACTAGGTTCCTAGTGACCATTTAAAGAACATTGCAAGACTATAATGGATATCAACCAAGTTAAAATGAGCCAAATGGTAATATGTTTGTGAACCTCCCTAATGGTAGCCAAAAAATGGATAATAGGTCCTACATGAATATGGAAGTAACACCTACATCAAATGAAATATCTAACCTAGTAATAATTGTTAGACGTATAATTAGTGAGGGGGGTAGGGGGTGAATTAGTGATTCCAAATAATCCAAGTTTAATTCTGATCTTTGAAAATATTTAACTAGTTCCAAAAATAATTCATGAAGCATACATATCATTCACAACAATAAGCAATAGAGATATAGTGCAAGATCAATCACATAACACATCACATACATTGGAAACCCTCTTGGGGAATAAAACATATTAGAATTAAAAATTAAAATATTATATTATAATAATTATATCTAATTTATACCATTGAAAAATGATGAAGGAACTACAATCCCTCTTTAGTGAGACTCCAATCCCATAAGGTGCTACTACACCTATCTAGATGAGCTACAATAACAACTAGACTTTCTAGCAACTATTAACTTGAAAGGAGGATAAAAATAGCTTAGATGGTAAGATACCAAAAAAAAAACCTATAAAACCACTTCCACCTATGAACTAATGTCAATAACACCTGATAATGGACCTTAGCTTATCTCTTTTCACCTTTACTCACTCTCAAACTACAAGAGCACTATTCTGTCAACAAAATTATGACCTATAGATTATACCAACAGTCCTCAAACTAATCTATTATTAGACACATCCTTAGGGCACTATATCACTCCTTTGATACACAAATCACACACACAAAATTATCTTTCAACTCACCCAAGTATCACATACAAGTCTAGGACCCATCATCTTTTGTTCCACTATTTATAGAGAAATCTTGATCAACACCATCTTAGTCAACAATTAGGCATGTCTTAAACCTTAATACATATATCATATGAAGATAAGGCTCAATAAAATATTCATTTTTTGGCCATATCATCTATCGGTTACCCTCAAGCATCTACACATTTTAAACAAAGCACTTGTAACTCTTATTGGTCTCATAGAGACTTATTCACCCACAGAGCTCATCCTCAAGCAAAACATGAACATAGAACCACTTCCAATTACATAGGTCCACTCCTTATGTCCCCTAGGACATCCTAAAATTATCAAAATCAACATAGCTTACCTTTGTGTATGCTCAAACAACTCAAACATAGACCTTATGCACATAGTTACCATGAACGAACATAGAGTCAACTTCTAGGATTAATATCTTTAATGGTACTCACTTTCATATATTCAAATTGATATATCCAAATGTGCCTTGGATTCCTCTACCACTTTTATTTCTACTACATGAGTAAATTCATATCTATCAAAAGATATGGTCCAAAATCCAAATACTAGTTATTTCCTTTTCAAATTCAAATATTCAAACACAACGGTCATAGTTAACCTTCAACACAATGCTCAAATCTTGTGGATTCTCAAATTAGGATCAATCTCACACCATCAATCCTTTTTTATATTTAAAACATAAACCACCAAACCTAATCATTAAATATATGTCACATTGACCTCATCTTGTGAAATCTAGGAAATTTGACTTCACATGCTTTATTGATCTCTATGGATCAACCAGGTCCTTATCGATCATCACTCACCATTGATCAAATTTTAATAATACCTATTCAACATTAGATTATTATCCTATACCTATGATTATATGTTTAAAATCATGCACCTATCCACATCTCACTACCTCCTGACTCCTTGGATCACTCACACACCATTGATCTTGCTTGAGCTTTAACACCTTCAAAAATGACTACGTATGGGGACCATATCAATAAACATGAATAGCCATTTTTTCACCTAAATCAATTATTCTATGCTTACTTATAGGATCTCAAATTTGGACCAGATGATCTCCTCATATAGGAAAATTTAAACATATGAATCACTAATCCTAGAACTCTTGCATGTACAATATATAATTCCATTAAATTACCTTCTCATAAACATCTATCACAGATCCAACCATGTCCAAATCTACTTGAGATGACAACTTTTATCATCCAAATCTTTTCCTGTACTTTAGTGCATGAACTCAAATTTAGCATAATGATCTATGCTCAAAATTGAACAAACCCAAATGAACATTTTATCTTGACACTTTCACACATGAAAGATATAACACCTTCAAAATGCTCACTCAGCTCTTTATACCTCAATGCAAAATTGGCTAAGTATGGAAAAATACAATCAAACTGCCTAGGAGCCCAACTTTACATATGCATAAATTTTGACACACTACATTACATGATTTGAAATTAATCAAAAATAAACTAGGTTCAAAATGAACAAACCCATACAATAATTTTGTCCTCACACTTTCACATGTGAAAAATCTGACCTCATTAACATGCTTACCTAGCTCTTTCTAACCATATTGCAAATTTGGTTATGGGAAAATAGTGAAATATGATTGAGAAGCCAACTTTGAAACCTCATAAATTTAATCATGCTTTGATGCATGACTTGAGATCTGGTTCATAACAATTAGGGATTACAATTATAACAAGCATATGATCATCTCCCCTTGACCCACTCCCATGTGGAAATGGTAATGTCATCAAACTATCTACTCAAATTTTCTACCACTAGACCCAAAGTGTCTAGATGAATACTATGATCATCCAGATGAATTTCACTTATGCACACAAGATCTTAAATCATGGATCAAATCTTATAGGGCCCCTTGCACATGTTCAATCATTCATACTCATCCCTGATCTACTTAATCTTTATTAATACTGAATATCAAACAAAAATACATAAAGCACACTAGAATAAACATATTGCACACTTTATCATACAAGAACAAGCACATTGCACACTTTGTCATTATCACATAGATGACTAAGGCTATTCAACTACTCAATATAACACCTACATGACACCACCATGACATCAACATGACAACTCTATAACAATCTCCCCCTTTTTCATTGATGTCAACACCTATCAATATAGAAATATATACCTCATCGTCTCTCTCTTCAAAGCACTCCTACAATAGAAACTTTCTCCCCAATAGGAATTTTCATCAATAGGAACTTTCTCCCCTTTGAAAAAATAACAAAGTGGGCACAAATTGATATTTAGGACCTAAAAATCTAAGAAATCTCTAAGAGGGACTCCCCATAAAATATTTGAGCAATTGCACCTTTTGAGCATCTTTAGAGCTCCACACACCATGAAGAAACACCATGTATAGTTATTAGCCTTCTTTCACAAGACATGTCTATAGCCACCAACTCTATATTTTCACTATACAAAATAGGAAACATGTATTGAACCAACCTAAGAACATACCTTCAAATACTCATACCTTGCTCTTTTGGAGAAACTGAGCAAAAAACACTCTTATTCAAACTAAGCTTGTTTAGCCTCCTTATAGCCCTATCTGAAACTTGTAGAGCCCAAAAAATTTAGTAGACACATCTTAAAAACCAAAAAATTTGTATCTGGATCACTCTCATAATCCCACTCAACCACACCAATTTGCATCACCAGTCTTATTTTCTACAACATAATTCCTTCACAAACCTACTAGCCAATTAGCCTTCTATATTGACAAAAAGTTGAAAATTTTGAGAACCATAAACCTTCAAATCTTTATGAAGCTTTATTTGACTACCCATTTAGCCCATTTAAAATATTAAAATTCCAAATACCTCAATTCACAAAGCAAAGAACTTTTCTAGAAAAGCCCAAAACCCTAGAAACTCAAAGCAAAAAGGGTCAACAAACCTCCTTCTGGTCAATGCACATCATTGAAACCTATTTCACACATGGAGACATCCATAAATCACTTCTAGATAGAAAATTGAACATCTATACCTTTGGGAACCCATACATCTTAAACCCATTTTAGGTTTGCTTGCCCTTAAACCAAAATAAAAATAAAAATTGAGAGCACTCAAAAAGACTCAATTGGCACATACATACCTTCAAACCTAAAAAAAACACCTAGAGCACACCACAAAGAAATGCACAAACCTTTCTAAGCTCCAAAAACTTCTTGATATTTGCATCAATATCATAAAGCCACCTGGAACCACCCATTCTAACTTTGTAATATAGTGCCTTCATAAACCTCCAAAATAGGCTCATGAACTTGTTACCCCTTAACCAAAGACCTTTTCTGATTGGCATAATCATCTTGGTCACCTTCAATATGTTCCTATAGACTGTTCTAACTTAAAAACACTATAGAAACACTTTCTTCTCTACTTTAAAGGAGTCTCTTAAGAATCATAGATAGAGACACCTTCTATACCTCAATGCTCCTAAAACAAAAAAAATCATCTTCCATCTCCTCCTTCCTGATCTAATATTTTTAGATCTTCTTCTTCTTCTTCTTATTCTTTGGTTTAGGAGAAACAACTTCCTCATCCACTACAACATTATCCTTTTCTTCTATATTTGAATTGATAATACATGGAGATAACACATATTCATTACATACTTTTTTACCTGAAGAATCTTCCTTGCATCTTGGAACCTCATCATTAGTCTCGTAAAATTGATGTTATTTACATGAAACATGCTCAGCAACAACAAGATATTCACTTGGATCCATATATACCTCATAACTAGTCTTAACTTGTAGCTTAGTCTTCTCCTTGAGCTTAGTCTCTTCATTCTCAATATGAGCAGACAATGAGACCTCTTGGGACTCTTCAATCTCAAAATAATTCTCCACCATATAAAATATATTACTTAGACCTATAGTCTCATCATGACTCACACTATTTACTTTTGGTTTTTATGTGTTAACTTGCCTTTTTTCTTGAACTCTAGGAGCTTGATTAAATCTACTTTATCTTATAAGTATTTGCTTGTAGAACCTAGCAATGTGACCTCTTTGTTCACAATTTTAGCACATCATATATTTTACAAGAAAAATATCTTGCCTTGTCTTATTTGGACATAAATCTACAATGTGTCATATGTCATGACAAACAAAATAACCTCCCCTTTTTGAAGAGGACTCACCTTGTCTAATCTTATGTAGACAATGGTTTGTAAAATGTCCCACATCAAGATAGTTAAATAACTTGATTTTGTTCAAACATTTTTATTGATGACCCCCATCATAGTCCCATGCCAATTCATTTCTAGCATGTCTCTTGCACTCTCTAGCCCTATGACCAAATTTATCACATTTATAGCAGTAACCACTGAATCTTACATACCTCGTGACATTTGGCTATCTAATCTAATTTGTCTTTACTTTGTCAGCACCTTCATTCCTTAATTTATGATTATTCTTAAATGTATGATTGTCCTGGTTCACATTAGTCTTCATTATGTCTTGATTAACATTCTCTTGTTTTTATTCATATCCAAGACCAATTCTATCACTAGCATGTTTTTGTCCACTCAAAATATTGTCTAGATCACATGAGATTTTTTAAAATATCACAAATGTCTTCACCTTACTAGATATATGATCTAATTTAGATCTCAAAGATTCATTTTTAGAAACATACCTTGAACATTCATCTTATTTAGATTTTAGGATTTTATACAAAATTTTCAATTGACAACTGAGATGTTTGATCATATATTCATGCTCCTTGGCATATTCATTCAATATTTCCTCATACACATTGAATTTATCCTCATAGTCCTTGAGATTATATTTCATCTTTTTATTGATCTTCTTCTCAATCTTTAGTTCTTCAATAGTAGTCATCAAAATAATTTCATAGTTTATCTCGTCTTCATCATCATCTAAATCACTCCAAGTAGACTCTTTCTAATGTGAGTAACTTCCTTTCCTACCATGAATAGGGATTCATATTTATCAGGACCATGATCTTTATCATCATACTAAAAATAACTATCTTCACTCTCATTTGATGAGTTACAAACTTATTTGGTGTAAAGACTCTTCTTGTTCTTGAAGAATCTCTTCTTATTATTAAACTTTCTAAAACCTGTCTTCTTGTATGTATTCTTGTACTCATCCTCTCCATCATTAATCTCTTCATCATATTTATTATCATGCTTATGAGGGTAATTTTGAGCAAAATGTCCTATCTCTCCATAATTGAAAAATTAAAGGGTAGTTTACCCTTATACTCCCCTAAGCCAGTGTCAAATTTCCTAGTAATCAAATCAATTAGTCCATCATAATCAATTTTAGATATGTCATCCTCTTTGGATTTCTTACCTTGGAACTTAACCTTAGACTTCATGTCTATCTTGAAACAAATTCCTTATTTGGTGGTATGTAATCATTCTTCCTCATCTCATAGGCAGGAAGGGTGCCATGCAATTGATCCATCTTCAACCAAGTAATAGCATGACTCTCTTTTATAGCAGATACTTTTGGATCAAAATTTAGAGATAGAGATATTAATACCTTTTGTATAATATTAGTATCTTTAAGATTCTCTCCAAGACCTCTAATGATGTTCATAATATCATCAACTCTCTTTAGAAAGGATTCCACAATATTTTCTTCATTCATCTTTAGATTTTAAAATCACCTTCGGTGAGTCTGTAACTTAGCAAGATTAACCTTTGAACCACCTTCAAAAATAGTATTCAATTTATCCCATATTTACTTGCAAAATGTGCAATGAATTACTTTAGTGAACTCATTTTTTGAAAGACCATAGGTGATGGCATTCATTGCCTTAGAGCTTTTCTCAAACTTCTTCATGCTTGTAACACTAGATGGAGGAATAATAGGAGTATTATAACCATCTAGAAAAGATTGACATACATAAAACCCTAGGGACATAATGTAGGTCTTCATTGTAACACTCCGAAAAACATAATTAGATCCATTAACATTGGTGATTTCTTTGTAGAGAATCTACCTTATACATTTTGACACACCATTGTACCTTTGATCACCTTTAATTGTCAACATTTTACCAAAGGACCTTTCTATGATACCAATTATTAGAGGTATAATCACTAAGAGGGGGCGGGGGTGAATCAGTGAGCCAAAGAATCTAACTTCAATTTTGATCTTTAAAAATACTTAACTAGTTACCATAAGCATTCATGAAGTATACATATCATTCAACACAATAATTGATAGAGAGATAATGCAAGATCAATCACATAACACATGACATATGTGGGAAACACTCTTGGGGAATAAAAACCACTTGAACCAGCAATTGGAATACTATCCTATAATAAGAAAGTATAATTTATACCATCTAAAAATAATAAAATAACTATAATCCCTCTTTAGTGAGACTCCAATCCCACAAGGTGCTACTACACCTATCTAACTAAGTTGCAACAACAACCAAACCTTTTAGAAAGTATTACCTTGAAAGGAGGCTAAAACCACCTTAGATGTTGAGCTACCACAACGACACATATGAAAATACTTCCACCTATGAATTGATGTCAACAAAACTTGATGATGGACCTCAACTTATCTCTCTTCACCTTCACTCATTCTCAAACTGCAAAAGCACTATTATGTCAACAAAATTATGACCTACAGGTCATATCAATAGTCCTAAAAATAATCTTCTCTTCAAAACATCCTTAGGGCACTCTACCCCTCCTTCACTCCACAAAGTACACACACAAATATTTATCTAAACTCACCCAAGTCTTACATACAAGTCTAGAACCCATCATCTTTGGTTCCACTATTTATAAATAAATATTGATCAACACCATCTTAGTCAACCATTAGGCATGTCTTAACACTTAAGACATATATAATACAAAGATAAGGATCAATATAATCTTCATTGGTAGGCCATAGCATTTATGGGTCATCTTTAAGTAGATACACCTTTTAAACAAGCCACGTGTAGCTCTTATATGTCTCATGGAGACATATTCACCCATATAGCTCACCCTCAAGCAAAAAATGAACATAGGACCACTTCCAATTTCATAGGTCCACTAATTATGTCCATTAGGACATCCTATAATGATCATAATCAACATAGCTTGCCTCTGCATATGCTTAAACAACTCAAACACAAACCTTATGCACATATTCACCATGAATGAACATACAATCAACTTCTAGTCTTCATATCTTTTACTGTACTCACTTTCAAATCTTAAAATTGATATAACCAGATGCACCTTGGAGTAGTTTACCACTTTTATTTTTAATGCGTGAGAAAAATCATCTTTTATAAAAATATATGGTCCAAAAACTAGACACTAGTTATTTATTTTACAAATTCAAATATTTAAATGCAACAGACACAGTTAACCTTTAAAAAAAATGCTCTAATCTCATGGACTCTCAACTCAAGATCAATCTCACACCATTGATCTTGTATGAGATTTAAAGCATAGACCACCAAATCCAATCATTAAACATATGTTACATTAACCTCATCTCATAAAATATGAGAACTTTGACTTCACATGCTCTATCAATCTTTGTGGATCAACCAGGTCCTTATTGATCGATGCTCATTATTGATCAAACTATACAAATTCCCACTCACCATTAGATCATTATCCTATACATATGCTCAAATTTTAAAAATCATGCACCTATCCATATCTCATTTCTTCCTGACTCTTTAGAGCGCTCTCACACCATTGATCTTTCTCGAGCTTTAACACCTTCAAAAATGACTAAGTATGGGTACCTTGTCAATATGCATGAGTAGCCATTTTTTCACCTAAATAAATTCTTCTATCTTTACCCGTAGGATCTCATATTTGGACTAGATGATCTCCTCATATAGGATATCCTAACTATATGACTCACTACTCCTAGAAATATCATGCGTGTAAGATATAACACCATTAAATTACCTTCTCATAAACATCTGTCACAAAGCCAACCATGTCCAAATCCATCTGAGAGGCCAACTTTGATCATCCATATGTTTTGTTGTGCTTCAATGCATGAACTCAAATTCAGTGTAAATGATCTATGCTCAAAACTAAAAAAACCCTTATGAATAGTTTCTCTTAATATATTCACATGTACAAGATATAACACCTTGATAATTCTCACTCAATTCTTTCTTTCTCATTGCAAAATTGGCTAAGTATGGGAAAACATTGTCAAACTGCCTAGGAGCCCAACTTTGCATATGCATAACTTTTGATGTGCTACATTACATGATCTAAATTTAAGTGTAAATAAACTAGTTCAAAAATTGAAGAAAACCATATGATCATTTTGTCATCATACCTTGACATATGTGAATGTTGACATCATCAACATGTTTACTCAGCTCTTTCTTACCATATTACAAATTTGGCTATGGGAAAATAATGAAATCTGACTGAGAATCCAACTTTGTAACCTCATAAATTTTATTGGGCTTTAATGCATGACTTGAGATATAGTGCATAATAACTAGGGACTATAGTGATCACAACCATATGACCAAATCCCCTTGACTCACTTTCATATGGCAATGGTGATGTTATAAACTGTCTACTTAGATTTTCTGCCACTGGACCCAAAGTGTCTAGATGAAAAATATGATCATCCAAATGAATTCTATTTGTGTACACAAGATTTCAAAGCATGGATCACATCTTATATTACCCCTTTCACATGCTCAATCTTCCATACTCATCCCTGATCCTCTCAAGCTATGTCAATATTGAATATCAACCAAGCATACATAAAGCACAATGGAACAAGCATATTGCACACTTTGTCATAAAAAACAAGCAAATTACACACTTTTTAATTATCATATAGACTACCAAGGATATTAATCCAATCAAAAGGACACCTCCATGACACCACCATGACATCAACATGACAACTCTCAGACAATAATTAGATAAATTAAAATACCAATAAGTTATCTATATAGTATGTGGTTAGCTTTATCACAAATAGGTTATGGATCAAACTTAACACCATATTTAATAGGATTAGATGTATGATTATATTAAATCATGTTATATTAAAATAATAAATTTATGTCCATACTATGATTGATATACAATAATTGAATTTTTATCCTAAAAAAAATATTTTGAGAAAATGATGAAGAACGCCTAGATTAATCATTTCAAAATAATGGTTTAGTTCATATTTATATTTAATAATTAAACTAATTTTATCACCACTAATAATAATGACTTAGTTATTTTATAATAAATATAGAATAATTATTTTCAACTTTTAAAAAGAGATCATTATCATGATAACAATTAGATAAACCTAGTTCTTTAAAATAACTAGTGATTTTAGAATACCAAGCCCAAAGTGTTTGTTTTAGATCATAAATATATTTATTTAACTTAAAAACATAATGTTAATTTTTAGAGTTTTATATAGAAAAATAGGCCAAACTTATAGAGACCATAACTTTTGATCCGTAGTTTTGTTTGACCTCATCTTCATGCCAAAATGACTATCTCAAAAATTTCAATGCTTCCATAACCAATCCTTCTAGTTTTGGGATGATTTTTATATTTTTTGGAGTCCATACCTGACCATCTGAGGGTTTGATATATATATATATATATATATATATATATATATATATATATATTTCTAAATTTTCTATTTTTTAACCATACTTAGAATTCAACTGACATTCATAAGATAATTTAATTTTAGTGTTTGATTTATTTTTGGACATTTTTAGAGATATGCATGCTTGCATGCAAAAGCTACAAAAAATAGTAAGTGGAGCTTTATTTATTTTTAGAGTTCTAAATTTTACATGTTAACTCTAATTCTAAGTTGATGCTTATTTAAGCATAGTTTTTTATTATTTTAATCATTCAATATGAATAAATACTAGTTATTTTTTAGAATCTCAGTCTATTTGATTTTTATTTGCCTTAATAGTATTTAGGTTCATTAGGTTTAATGAAAGCTTTAGGCTGAGTCATAGATTTCTTCTTATAGATCACCAAAATGACTATCTCAAAAATTTCAATGCATCCATAACCTATCCTTCTAGTTGTGGGATGTTTTTGATATTTTTTGGAGTCCATACATGACCATCTGAGGGTTCAAAATTATAGTTTAATAATATTCTTTTAGTTTTTTTCTAAATTTATAAATTGCCTATTTTTGTAACTGAACTTGGACTTCAGTTGAAATTCATATGATAGGTTATTTTTTGTGTTTAGTTTATTTTTAGATATTTTTAGAGCTATATGCACTTGCATGCAAAACTTACTAAAAATAATAGCTGCTAAAAATAGAAGGTTGAGTTTTATTTATATTTAGAGTTCTATATTTTTCATGTCAACTCCAATTTTGAGTTCAAGCTTATTTATGCATGGTTTTTAATTATTTGAATCATTACATATGAATAAATTCTATTTATTTTTTATAATCTTGGCCTATTGGATTTGTATTTGGCTTAATAGTATTCAGGTTCATTAGGTTTAATGAAAGCTTTAGGATGAGCCGTAGATTATTCTTCTCGGTCACCATTTAGGATTTTTTATTCTTATCTATTTGGTGTATATTCCAATCATTTTGAGTTTTAAGTAAACTAATCAATCTAATAATACTCATTTTTTGATACAAGAGTATTATTTTTAGCATAGCCAAACCTAGGTTTTTTGGTAAAATAACAATTCATTAATCTTGCCTTAAAATTTTAAATTTTACCAATTGAATTATATTGAATTTTATAAATCCACATTCAACCAACTATATGTGTTTTAGGTGGAGGAAGGATAAGATAAAAATTATAGTTTTTAATTAGGGTTAGATATTCAGTTTGCATAAAAAATTGCAACTATCGTCTTGAGTAGCTTCCTTAAAATATTAAGATTCACATTCATTAAAAGTCATCAAATCATGATATTTATGTTGAATCCTAGTCAATTTATTAATATTATCAAGATTAAATGTCCAAATTAGGGATTAAACACATTTAGGTTTATTATATTGACACAAACTAGAGAAGACTCACCATTAGAATCTAAATTATTAAAAATTAGAACTTCTTATAAGGTATATGTTTCTTCATGGGGTGTAAGAAAAAAACTAGGTACATCAAAATAATCATTTTGATTGGGATCTATAAAAGGCTCAAAAAAATATTTCTCAAGGATTTGGACATTCCTTTTCTCAATGATTTGTCTTTTAGACAAATTAAAGACTCTTAATCCTTTATTTTTTCCTCCATAACCTAAAAAAAATCAAGAATATAGGATAGGATAATTTTTTTATTTAGGAATAAAGATGGATGCATGACTACCAAATATACTAAGGTGTGAAATAATTGGTTTATTATTAGACCTCATTTATAAGGGTGTAGATAGATGTAAATCTTTAATATTGACTTTATTTATAATCTACATCACATTATTAACAGCTTCGATAAATAATAATTTAATTTAATTTGTATAATGTAACATTGTTTTATCCATTTCAATGATGATCCAATTTTTCCTTTCAAAAATTCCATTTTGTTGTGGGGAATAATGAGTTGTTAGTTCTATTTAAATAACGCAATTAATTAAATAAAAAACAAATATTTACTAACATACGCACCACCATTATTACCTCTTAATATTTTAATAGAAAAGTTAGAAGAGTTTTCAAATGAAACTTTAAATTATTTAAATGTAGATAAAACTTCAAATTTATTTTTAACAAACTTAGATGAAATCATTATAGTACGATCATGATTAAAATTAACACTACATAAATAATCATTAAAAGATGAAACTTCAAGTGTTCCTATAACATCATTATGAATAAACTCCAAAGTATGCGAGGAGTTTGCATCATGATTTTTCCAAAAGGGTTTATTGTGTTGTTTACCACATATGAAACCCTAACAAGATTCATGATGAGAAAAAATAGTAACAATTCCAATCATATATCATGATGAGACATATCATATTAATTTATAAAATTAACATGAATTAATCTTTCATGCCCGAATTGAGATTCATTTATGCTTTGTGATGAAAACAACATGAAGAAGAAGAAATGTTTTTAAACAATTCTATTGAATTTCTTTAGCAATTAGAGAACCATATTGGTTTCTAATACATAATTTATCCTTAATCAACGTTACTATGAAATTATCATATATAAGTCTATAATAGTATTAAAAAAAATTATTAAGTTTGGGAACATAGAAAATGTCTTTTAGGACTACATTTGAAAATTTATCTAGTCCTTGCTTAGTAGCTTCTAAAAATAAATAATCACATAAATAAATATTTTTAGATATATCTCTAATGTCAGATAAAATACTTGATAAACAAGTCATATGATTTGATGCACCACTATCTAAAATCCATTCATTTTCATTCAAATCAAAAAAAGGCAGCATATAAAGCAATGATGTTAGTATTTTAATCTTGATTGTTGTCATAATTATGGGTTTTAATTTCTTTTATTGATTAGGATTAGAAAACTTCTTATCTTTATTATTTTCATATTTTTTAAATTATAAATGTATTCTTATTTTTATAAAAATCTTCCCCACTATATTAAAAATTACCATAGAATGTAAATTTAAATAAGTTTGACCTTATGATTTTTATTACTATATTTATTGTTCCCATTTTTACCATTGTTAGGGTTAACATTAATTTTCTGGTATCTAGTGTTTTCATGAACATTATTAAGCATGAGAAGTTTCTGACTGGTATTCTCTTTAAGAGTCAATATTTCATATCACTTATTCTTATTCGATAACAAGAGTCAAAGGGGTAGTGAGGTTAGGGATATCTTGTTTTATTTGGTATTTATAATTAAAAATTAAAACTAAATTATGAAACTTTTCATGAATATTTAATTAAATAATGAAATAAAATAAATGATCTTGAATTAAACATTAAAATTAAAATTATGTAACTGATATTTAATGTATTTGATTTTTTCAAGAAAATTAACTAGTTTTTCTTCACCTTTCATGAGAGTCATCATGAATTCAAGAATAAGTAAGATTATTTTTTAGAGAGGAGTGACCTCATGCCTAGAATCAAGGATTTTCAAGGCATCATGTGGTGACTCCTGATTTCTAATATGGAGTAGGAATTTAATCTTTAGACTCCTCAAAATAGATGACATAGTTTCTTATGATTTATATTGAAACGCATTGACAATCCTAGCCATGACATTTCTCCTAGATTAGGGTTTTTCAATGTTGAACATAATATTCCATAAATTTTGAGACATAAACTCTAATTTAATACTAATTTTTTAAATTTTGTAGTTTGATCGATTTAAAATTTTATATTTGTCTAGAACAAAATTAGGATAAGCCATAACATCCCTTAAAACTTGACACTACTAAACTATTAAAATTTATTAAACAAATTTTTTAACGTGTTTTTATTTTTTATGTTGTAATTAAAAAAATCCAGTATTGAAACAACAATAACCACTTATGTTTTTGAAAAACTATTCGAAAAATACCAAAAAAAATTTAATAAAAAATAAAGTCACAAAATTCATAAAAGTCACAAGTGAGACAAGAATTACAAGTGTCGCAAGAAAATGTTTGTACTAAAATAGATGAAAAATTCAAATAAAGAAGCTTTAAGTTTAAGAAAAACCATTTCATTGTGTCTAGAATGTGAAATAACTTATAAATTTATGGGTCACACAAACACTTTTGATAAATAATCAACTTAAATTGTCTTTTGGTGAAGGATCATAGAAGAGGTTCCAAAACATTGAGCATTATAATTTTTTAACATATTTTTTCCAAAAAGAGTCATTTGTGAACTAGAAAGGTGTCAAAAGTGTTATAAGTGAACTAGTGTCAAAGTGGGAAATTACACAAATTAAAAAAATTAATTAATTACATTATTTAAAAGAATAGTTTCAACTACACAATGTTTGACCAAAATGTAGGGTTTGGAGTTTATTGAATTAGAGACCTCAATTTTTTGTGTCTTAAAAAATTAAAACAACCAACTCCACAACAACACTTTATAAGTTTATAAATCCATAGTATGTTATTTGAAGTGTATTTTGTCCAATTTTTTTGTTCTTTTAATATTATGTACAAGTCAAAAGTAATTACTTGATTTTCACTTTTTGGTAAAAAAATAAGAAATAAAAGTTGGGTCCCTTCCTGATTTTACATGAAAAATTTTATTTATCAAAAACATTATTTAATAACTATTATAAAAAAAATTATATTTAATTTACGACCATGATACTTCATAAGAATGGCATAGGAGGAGAGGTAGACACAACACAGGTTGATCAAGAGGCCAAAAAAGAGCCTATAAACCTCTACATAACCTTCAAATAGGATTTTGATGAATATACAAAGGAAAAAATCCAATTATTTATGCCTAAATTTTGATTTTTATAGTTTTTACAGCCCACAAAAGATGCATAATCATGCCCATGTGGATGATGTATTCAAATTTTAAAAAATGATCTTTACTAAGCTCTCTAGGATGTGTTTGTAATCATAAAAAATATAGATTTAGCACTTAAAGGAAAGATAAATAGGTTTAAAACCACTAAATATATTTTTATAGAGATTTCCACATGCTTAAAATGTACAATGACATACAAGGATACCCTAAGCTGATTTTAGTTTTGAAATTTGCTTGCATTTGTTTTCTAATTGCTTGGAATCATGTTTGTTTCATCCAAAACTGTATAGATTCAAATCCACACTCCATAGCGATGCCAGAAAAATATTTATCCACCCTTTGTACCTCCTATGTCCATATAACAGGTTATACAAGACTGAATTTTTAATGAAAATTTCTTATGCAAAATATGCGATTCTATATAAGCCATAGAAAATAATTCAACTAGTTTTTCAATCAATTATCACATCAAGGTAGCTCTGAAACCATGTTAATAACCATAGAATAATTCATATGTAAAATAATGGATCTAAATCTGTAATTGAAAGAATAGTACATAGAAAAGTATGATCACTAAATATAATGTTGAAAATCTCACAAGATGGTAAAAAACCATAGTTGATTATTCATATAAGATAAACTCAATAATCAAATACAAGTCATTCTCTTCTCACTTCTTCACATAGATTTTTTTTTTTTTACAAAGCCTTGAAAGGTATTTGAAATGATCGAGTGCCCAATATTTTATCCACACATATTACACATTATCGATTTACAAAGTTAAACTATCATTATATAGTGAGGTGAACATTGTAACCAATAAGTGCAACCTTTACCCAAAGAATAATGTAAAATAATAATATATTTTATTATTTATTTACATGAGGATTAACTCATGTTTAAATAATAAAATATATTATTATTTAACTTATTTTATTTTAATTTTTTTAAGGGTACATTAAGCACTACTTAAACATTACATGTTCTAACAATTTATTTGGATGTTTTAACAATTTGTTAAATTTGATTCCTAAAATTAATAACCAAGCATCAATAATCAATTTTTCATCTTCATTATTGGTATACATCTAAAGATTTAGTTTATATTGAAAACGAGAAAAGTGTGTAACGTGTAAAATTCATAACAATAATCCATTGAAGTTGAAGATGATATGATCTGTATAGAATGCTTAAAAAGGATGAAGATGAAAAATAATACTCCAAATATTACAAGTGATTAACATTAAATAGTTTAGGGCATGAAGAAAAAAAATGTTAGCTGAAATGATCGTATCATTCAAAGTAAAAAATTCAAGAGGTTAATTCTGATCAAACATAGCATAACTTCAATAGCAAAGAGGCAAAAACATAACAAAACTTCAATATAAAATAGGTAATAATATTATCTAATGGAATGTGATTTGGTTAAACCAAAAATGAATGAGAGCATTGAATTATATAATTTTCACAATGACGACAACATCCAAAAATCAGATTTCTCAATGTGAAAAGGAAAATATGTTATTTCATTTTTTTAATCAAAATGAATATTCACGTAACATTAAGTTAGGGAAATCAATATTTAAAAGTGTTATTATATATGAATAAAATAATGTCTTGAAAATGAAACAAGATAAATGGTTCACAATATTCATTTAAAGTGAGATGCAAATTTTTAAAGTAGAAGAATTTGATGAAACCCAGGAAAAAATTTAATTTGCTCAAGAGAATGAATTATTTGATTCCCTTACTCCAAATTTGTATCTATCATAATTCAAATAACGTGATTGTAAAGATGAACATCATAGGTTTCACTTTGATTAAAGGAGGTGCAATGATATTAACCACAATCATGTCAGAGTTTTTGAAGTGTTAAGCCCATGTAAAAAATTGATAATAAAGACTGTCATATGGACATCAAAGACAATAATACTGCATTCATATTTTATCTATGCAATGAATATAGTAATGATCTTGTTCATGTGGGTTTTACATATACCAAAAAATCTTATGAAGAAGCCTCTAATGATTTAGGATTGGTGAAAATATTCACTCCAAGGCACGAGTTATGGGATATTGAATTTTACAAATAACATAGTGGTGGAATAGTGGTGAAAAATGGTTTATTTATCTTATATGGTTTGGGTATATGTAATCTAAAATAAACCAAATTTTAAATGACCTAAATGAGTGGATTCTAAACTAAGGCAGATTGGATAAAAAAATTATAATCTAGTGGAAGGGGGAGCAGAAAAAAGGGTTTGTCAACCAAAGATAAATGAAACCCTTAAAAATTAGATCCTACACTATGGGTTATATAAGTGGTAGGGAGCTAATGATTCATGTAGGTTTCTATCATAACATGAAACACATAAACATAGTTATGAGTCCAAGGAAACAAATACAGTAAACTTCATTGTTCACAACCAAAGATTGCTACCAATTTATGATTTCAATTGCATATCTTCAAATTGAGATTATGATAAATAAATAGAAATCATTAAAATTAACTACAATATAATCTAAGTAACTATATTGAAAACATTTTTACATAACCCAAATATTAACAACACCATAATTATGGAGCTTCATCAATGAATCATAAGGTTTGGAGAAGAAAAAGAATGCACATCAAGACAAACTTGTGGAATAATCCATAGAATTTTATATTTACCTTAAATTCAAAATGTATCCTCTCTTTGGATTTGGGAGGATACAAGTATACATAGATTGATATAGGGACACCTCATCCTCCAAGTATAGTCTAAATCTACATCTTCTAATTTAGGAACTAAGTGTCAAAACTCATGTATACTATGCCTGATTACAATATAATAATAAAAAATATCATTTTCCAAAATAAGTATTGGATATATAAAATAACGTAGCCAAAAATAGACTAATTTTACAACTTATACATGTAAATTTATCAAAAGATTAGCTATGGTGATGATGTGGCACCACTTGGAGATGAATCCTACATGTTCATAGTGAACATGTAGTCACTATCGTTAAATTTGAAACTATAATTATAAATGAATTAGTTGATTGGGCGGATGGAAGAACTAGTGGAACTATGAATGTAAGTGTTTCATGAGTTGTGGTGTCTAATGAACTAACTTATGTAAAGGGTGATTTACTTGTAACATTGAAAAAAAGAAGTGAGATATATGTAGATACTATCAAAATTTGCACTAGCGTGTAGTTTGAAGCCCAAGGCTGAGTAACTAATGGAGGTACTGATGATGGTCCTACTATATAATTTTTTTCACTTTTCTATTCCACTTATAAACATAATACTCAACTAGACTGAAACTCTACATTGATGGTTTCATAATCAAGTAGAGATGTTTTGAAAAACTATGGAAGTTTATCCATCAAATTTTGGTTCATAACAATTGTAGCTCTAACTTCCACATAGAAAGTTTCTTTCTTTAGCACCTTTTCCACAACAAAACTCATCAACTATATAATATCTTCATTAGTCTTATGTATTTTACCTTCAATTTCAACCTGAAACCTATCAGCTATAGATCAAAGTAGGACTTCAAAAATGAGATTAAAATCCAACTTCTTGAGAGGCCTACTCACACCAATGACTCTCATATATATATATATATATATATATATATATATATATATATATATATATATATATATGAGAGTCATTGGTGTGAGTAGCCCTCTCAAGAAGTTGGAAGTTGTATTTTACCTTCGATTTCAACCTAAAACCTATCAGTTATAGATCAAAGTAGGACTTCAAAAATGAGATTAAAATCCAACTTCTTGAGAGGGTTACTCACACTAATGACTCTAATATCTTTCAACAGACACACACACGCGCACACGCACACACGCACGCACACGCACACGCACACACACACACACACACACACACACACACACACACACACACACACACACACCTCTTGATTATTAAATTGTTGTACTAAATATTGCATCTTTCAATGTGATTTAAGAAAGATATCTCTCTTAGTAGCCACATTATTTTGAACCCATAAAAATTATGCTATCATTATTAATTTCAAATGAGAATAATCTCTATTTATTATAACTTGGCTAAGGAATTTCAACCTGTATTCCATATATTTCATTATATTGTATAATTGGGATATATTTGCCCACTTAATCTAGGCTTAAATATTTGTATACCTTATTAAACTAAAGATATCATACAACTTCTTGGCTACACTTTGCAGATTTTATATAACTTATTTATGAGCCTGAATAATACGTCTTTCATGTGATCTCTATATAGATAGGTGTGGCTCCTAAAAATTTGGTTAATTACTTCCCAGTTTCATCCAAAAAACAATAAGGGTATTTTTTTTATTAATCTAGGTTTGAAGAATTGACATGCCTCTTTTAGTTAGGGAGAATATGTCTTTTATTTACTATAGTTCAAATTTTTCATCTTCTACCAACACAATCTTGAAAGCCATAGCGATTCTTACTCTGGATATAAGAATGGACAAAGTGGGGATTTTTATCATGATGTTTCTTGGGTTGGCTTATCATTACTTTAATTTATCCTTGACTCAATTTATGAACAACTAATAATTCACCATGGCTTGGCCATAATTTATTTTAGAAGCAAAAAGCCTATAGTACTTCTAAATTTAGTTTTGACTAATGTAGGCTATATGAGTTTTGTTAATCTTGTAGTGTAATTTTTTTCCTAAAATTTTCCCATTTGTAAATATATCAAAATGTAATTTTATGCATGACATTACTTATGTATTTATGATTGTGTTTTTTAGACACATAACCTTAATTTCTAAAATGTCATCTATGTATCTCTATGTAAATATAGACATTTAGTCCCTTATTCCATATAGTTCTATAGCATCCACTTCCATCTAGATAGTTGAATAATGTTTGAACTGGTGTTCCAATTCCAAAATATCAAATATTGTATCCATGAAATCATTAGTAATAGAAATAGAATATGAATAAGAAGGAAAGGTGAAATATGATGAAGCCATTAGTAATCTATAGGTATTTTTATCTCTCTAAAATACTTGAAGTTGCTTAGTTGCTAGACAACTCAAATTCGTAGAGTGCACAAGATCACAAGGAAGAAATGTGGTAAAATCATATTTTGTAAATTGAATATATTTTTTGGTTCTTTGAATTGAATGCATTAGATTAAAAAAACAAGTGGATTAATTTAATGAATGGATTCATTTCTTCCTTGCTATCTTGTGTATTAAATGAATTCAATCTCTCTAGAAATTAAGCAAATTCAAGTTTTTTAGAGAGATAAGAATACCTAAAAAGTAGATTATAATTTGAATATATTTCTTAGTTATTATAATTGAATGAAGTATAATTTCAATTTGTGTTTATTAATTTCTTATTTGAATTGATTGTGTATTACCAACCATTTGGAAAATTTCTTATTTCCACATGGTATGCTTTCATTGCTTCTAGGTACCTCATCATTGTCACGTGATATATGTCCTCTTTATATGCCTCTTATATTTTCCTTCATGACATTTATGCCATTTAATAACTCCTTCATTTGGTCAAAGACACATGGTAATATATCATTCATCTTGTGGGTGCTAGACATTGTCTTTTATGTCCTTGCCTCCTTGGCCATGAGTTCCTGAGATGATGACACCTGGAAAAATATTAGGGGTAAACTTACCTAATTTATGAAAATCATTTCATTTTCAGTATGTATAACATGATTTGGTTGGATCGTGACACAAGTAAAAATATCACTTCACCATAGGGATTGATGAGATCTAGTTTTGTATCTCATTGTATCAAACAGCAGGTTCCTAGGATCTTGCCACATAGACATCTCTAAATTTTCTACTAGATTGGATGACCATATAATATATATCTACTAACTTCATCTATGATTTATCAAGATCATTACACATGGATCAATCTGTAAGATATATATATTCATCAAACCTTATTAACTATGTGCATATCCATTGGTAGGGATGAGCATGATGTTAACACTTAGAAGGTTCTTGCTTGTTCATGTGCCTAGATAACTTAGTAATATGTGCTCTATGTTTTAAATATGGGTTATTGGGATGGTTAAACAAAAAATATTATTGATATATTGATGCCCAAAAGGCCATATCTCTGCTTAATTAATGAATAAGTACACAAGAGAAGGATGTTGACACTTGGGATAATCATGCTGAGTCAAAGAAATAATAACTTAGTTGATAACCAAACGATGCATTTGCATGAAATAAATACAATTAGATGATAATTATTAATTCAAAAACAATGTATGGATAGAATAGAAAACCCTAAACATGGAATGTTACTCTACATTTAATAAAAAAGTTGAAAAATAGGACTAAGAGATAACATGGTTAGCTCCATTAGACACAAATCAAAAGGCCCATTATAAAATTTGAATGATTATAATATTAATGCTTTGAATTTTAAATTTGAATAAAGAAATGTGTCCTTAAAATATGATAAAGAAAACTAACCTTAGACTTCATGAACTATGTCAATGTTTGGGTATTAAGGTTGTTTTATTAAGGAATCATGAATTTAGATTTTGGCTTGAATAAATTTTCTATAGGATGTGAGTCCCTATTTAGAATTTTCCAAAATGGGGTGTGTTTGGGCACAAAAAATCCTTTGTTTATCTATAAAAAATAAGATAATTTTTTGCATCAAACTAAAATAATCAACTCTAATTAAAAAACAAAGTGTTACAAAATAAATTATCAATGCCTATATTTTGATAACAAGTTTTCAAGCATTTAAAATAATAGAGGATTTAATTGAATAGATCAAATATTATCCTGATATACATATTGAGGAATTAATACATACTACTAATTTCCTCAATACATACTACTGAGAACACCATAGATATGTCTTCACACATGTTGATTCATGAAATAATGTGGAGAAAAGATAAAAGAGTTATTATGAATCATTTAGATGACATAGAGGCAAGTATTTTAGAACATGATTTATTGAACAATTTGATTCCCATAATCTTATTTTTCATTTTCAAATTCTTAATAGCATTCTAACATCCATTTTTCACATTCACGATCACATGCATCTTCTTAAAATTTTAGATCCATTATAATCCCCACACATCAGTGGTTTTCCTCTTAGCTACATAGGCCTTGTAAGTTCATCCCTCTATTTTTCAATTGAAAAACACAGTTTCATACCTGCTTTTATGAGCTAGTTGATGCATTTATGTAGTCTTTCTATTCTTAATAGACCCTTTGAAATACTTTTTTTTTTTTTTTTATAAATTTTGTCTTGGTTTCCTTTTCCTTTTAGTTTTTACATGTGTGTAAATTTTTAGTAAATGCATCCCAAAGATATTTACAATTTTCTTACATTTTTCACTCTATTCTTATTAAAATAGTTGAACATCCTAGATATATCTCTTAATGATCCACTAAAAAGTAGGTAGTAATTTCCATTCAAATTTTACTATTAACATTAAAATATTTCAATTCCCTTCCTCAAGATGATATGTAAACAAGAAAATATGCATTATTTTCAAAGCAATTGATTAGGCTTGGTAACATGTGTTCATTTCTCATATGAATGAGATAGGTGAATTGGTTGATAGTTCTCTAGATTAGGGCATGAAATCATGTGATACACAAAATGATACATAGGAAGAAGGCATTAATTATCATATATATATATATATATATATATATATATATATATATATATATATATATATATATATATATATATATATATATATATATATATATATATATATATATATATATATATATATATATATATATATATATATGTGGTACTTAATGAAATGGAATATGTTCACATGGTCAAAGCCAACTTTTATAATGAAAATTTTCCATTCATACTA